>JAJLXT010000002.1:0-246438 GCA_030571395.1 Nakaseomyces sp. UFMG-CM-Y6046 | reverse complement strand
CCCCCCCCCCCCCCCCTTGTTGTTTTTAATGAAAAAAAAATGCTTTTGATCAAACAGAATGAAATGAAGAAAAAACTGCACATAACAAGATTCTCTTTTTTTTTGAAGATCTACTTAAATTCATTTCATGATTCCTTTTTCTTTTAAAATAATGACCATTCAATAATATAATCTGCTTCTTTTTTTTTGTTTTTGTTTCAGTAGACCTAGAGAAAGCATATGACAGCGAGGAAATGAAAGGAGAAAAAGAAAAAAAAAAGAGATAATTTAATGTGACTATATCCTTACCTGCTTTTGCCTTTTATTTTATTTTTATTTTATTAGTTTTACTTTTTTTTTTTTTTTTAGAAAGAATTAAAATTCTTTTACTTTTCTTTCCTCTCTTTTGCCTTTCATTATAGGCTATTGAACTAAAAATTTAAATGACAGTGTCAATAAAAAAAAAAAAGGAATCTACCATCCTTGTTTTTAATAATGTTTATCTATACTTTTTTTTTATTATTTAAAATCCACTTGTGATTTTTTTTTTTGACTTCAAGTTAAGCGTTCTCAATCTAGTACTTTATAATTATATTTATTATTATATTTATTTACTGTCTGAATATTCAAAAAAAAAAATAAGTTGCATAAAAAAACAAAATATATCTATCACCATACCTATCACTCCGCTCTATCCACCATTGTTTTTTTTTGTTTCTTTAAAATTTCAATGCAAATATTATGTTGACAACAGTTATCAAAGCATAAAGCGACAAAAGCAACGTACTTATCCGCGAATCCAACCTCCAGTGGTTCAAAGGAACACCAACGATCAGAATCAGAAATGCAAGAACGATACCAACGCAGGTGCTTATTAAGTGGGCGTCAACCTTGAACTCTATAAAACTAGTCAACAATTCCCTGAACCCTTTGCGCTCCTTGAACGCATGCTTGTTTAACAATATTATGCTACCGTCCATACCAATACCAAAAAGAATATATAGTAAGGGACTACCGAAACAGGCACCTAATGCAACATCCAAAACACCAAGTTGAACAAACGTAATGTTAGAGACAAGGTCACCGACCGAATTGCCCCAGGCAAAAATGGTCAACCCTAGCACAGTCTGTGACACATTGAAAGATTCAGCCCAGCTCGTGAGAATGTCCAGGATTACATGCACAGTATATGAAATCCCTCCCAGTGACAATATAAAGCTGAACACAGCTATGATGTCCAAGCGATAGAGACGTAATGGGGTCTCAAATAACGAAAGAATCAGGGCCAACAAAAATGAGATAGTTACTAGCACGTAATATCCAAAAAGATTGTCCAAAGTAAAAGAGAGGATTATCGGCGACAGTGCCAGTTGAATAGTAGTGACCACATTGCTACCGTTACACATGGCTCTCGTCTCTTCACTTGGTATTAACACTGCCAAAATAAGAGAGATTGGTGTACTGAACAGTAATGTGATAAGCTCAGAAGGAGACATGTGAAGATCTGGATTCAACAGATAGTTTACTAGCTTGGAATTATTATACCATCTTCTGTTTTTTCTGGAGTTACCACTTGCTCTACTAATTATATCTTGAAGTTCATCATTGATTTCTTCATCCTCAACCTCAATACTACCATAACTAGGTGTTTGAGAGCTCTGTTGGAGAATATCCCCAAGGTGATCGTAACTTAACGATCTCCATGCTTGAGGTCTACTTTCAAATACTGCTGTGGGATGTGGTTGGGGCGTAGAGAATAATTTTGGAGCACTTGGTGTCTCTGGACGCTCATTGTTGCTTTCATCTACTTGTTGTGTATAATCTGAGTAGATAATTTTTGGGATATCATCTCTGTCAAAATTTGTCCCCAGAGATGTCGATCTTCTTTTTGACCTTTTAAATAATGGAACCCGTTCAAATTGAGGAAGCTCAGGAACTGTATCATTAGCTTCATCCTGCGATGAGTTTTCTTGGTCTATTATACTACTACCGTCCTCAAATTTGGGATTATCTTCTTTATTGATAATATCTGAATGTTCCCATAAGTCCAGACAATCTTGCAATGTCAGTCGTACCCAACCTTTATAGTGATTTCTCAAGTATTTCTGTATTCCATGTCGTAGGTACTTTCTTCTTACATCGACACCTTCTTCAAACATTCTAATATTTGTAGTGTCACTCATGAGTGGTTCAATGCCAGTGGGACTACGTATCATTGACTCATCGTCACCAGAAAAAGTAGATAGATTGTCATAAATCACATCTCTCAGAGACGATTCATCCTCAATATCTGAACCCATTTCACTAGTTGAACAATAACTCAAATGACTGGAAACCATATAGATCGCACAGCAGATATACGCCAGAACCATCACAATACACTCCCAGAAGTATAATCTTCCATCAAACAGGAATGAGGTCGATATCACAATCATAACCAGGAATACCCTCAAGTCCTGCAAGAAGACATCCCTACTGTAAGCATTAGACCTGATATTTTCATCAAACTGTTCGGCATAGTGCCCAAACGGAGAAGTTGGCTCAAACCGTACTGTTGAAACAAGCCCAATGACTCCCAATACCACAGTCAACAGAAAGAAAACACCACCCATAAGCTCACCAAAAGCTAAAGACGTGGCATTCCGTTTCATAGATTGGTATGTCGAAGTAATATCTGGCAGAGCATTACCAAGTGCCAACAAAGTCATCCCCGATATCCGATCAGAAATATAGAGTATGTCTCTGGAGATGAAAGAAAGAGAGGGAGTTAGATAATCAGAAGTCAATATGCCCAGCATAACAAAACACTCCGTTAAAATCACCAGCTTGGAATAAAACCCCCCACTGCTCCTATCGTCGTTATCAAGATATCGAATAACAGCTATAAGGTTAACCAAATAAAACAAGGCTGTAAACAGCCATCGCCGTACTAAGCCCATAATTCCATGTATAATAGATAATGCAATCTTTCTTTTCGTCGTTTAATCAACTGCAGTAATCAATTGTAAAAAGGGGATGAGTTAAATCAAATTTATAATGACGTTTAGAAATGGTTATCGTAAGCCTACTTTCCAATTTAAAATTTCATCAATTTTTTTTTTTCACTTGGACGACCTTCGCTTCCTGCGACAGTTTCTGTGGAAACCGTTTCCAAGGTCATCGCAATAATGATAATATACACACCTCCAATGAAGTGGAATTTAGATACAATTTGTGATATATATTTGTATATTTTTTATGTATTCTTGATCACAATTGATGCCTAATGCAGATATGTATATATATGTGTATATGTGTGAGTGAAAAGAGGGTGTTTATGGTACCATTTCCGGGAAGCAATCAAGGTTGTTGTTTTGCCATGACTCCAGCAGAATTCTGAGTCTTGCAGCACCGACATATTTTCTGTCTGCTACAGCCGAGGTAAGAGTATCACCTATCAGCATCAGGAGTTTCCCAGCCTGGGAGCCGTATGCTTGCAAGAACTCCTTAGCTGCTGCATCCCACCATGCACCCAGCACTACGAAATGTGTATCCTGTATCAGTTCGAGTGGTGTATTGGCAATACGAGCCACGAGTTTCCAGGAGTTCGAAATTGGCAATGGATGTTGTGTCGTTTGGATAAGCTCAGGTGGTAGTTGTAGTCTTGTGATAACAGAGAATAGAGTGGCCATAGCACCGATTCTCTCGTTGTAAGATGTAGGTTCCTCCCATTTACCGTCTGAATCACGCTTCCAACCCATGTTAGATCTACCTTCCTCAGTGTCAATATTACAAGTAAACCCAATAACGAAGGGACATTTCTTAACAAACCTTGCCATCAACAACTCATTGAATTCAGGGTATCGTACCATTAGATATAATGTGAGTCTACCTAAAGGTACAGATGCCTCTGGTTTGGCACGTACCTCTGTCTCTGCTTGGTGAACCACTGCTTTTGCAATAAAATTCAATATCCAAAGATATGACAGCTGGTCTGCTTTGGTTTGATCTATTAGGTTACTCAACTCGTTCTGTATACTCACTAATTGAGAGAATGTGTTAGTTAACTGACCGAACTTAGGATTGATTTTCCGCTTATGTTTAGATAAGATATTCCTGATACTCTTATCAGCAGATTTAACTGGCATGACAATTTCATCCTTAATCGATTTGATCTTCGCCTTATATTTCCAAAAGGTCTTGGATATTTCATCGAAATTCGTGGTTGCAGTCTTGGCTTTCTCTTTGGCTTTCAACTTCTCCTCTTGTAATTGCTTTTCTTTCTTCTTCTGTTCTTCTAGTTCTTTAGCCTTGGCCTCGGCCTCCTTTTTTTCTTGCAGTTCAGCTTCCTGTTGTTGTTTTTTCTTTAGCTGTTCAGCTTCTTGACGTTTTCTTTCTTCTTCTTCGAGACGTCTTAGTTCTTCTTCCTCCTTCCGTTTACGTTCTTCTTCAATTCTTCTCTTCTCCTCTTCTATACGTTTCCTCTCATCTCTAATTGCTTGAACCATCGCTTTGTTCTCACTTTCAACATTTTTGAACTTGTCTAACAGCAGATTAGTGAATTGTTGTTCCATTTCTCGTACATTTACTTTCCCATTACAATCATCAGTAGTTACATTCTTAACATCTGATACAGTGGAGTCTGTCGACAACTTCTGAGATGACGGCAGCGCCACGACATGCGGTACGGTGTCTTGTTCAATCAAACCTTTCTTGAACTCTTTACTATCCAAAAGTTCCAATAAATGAGGAGGTAATGACTCTTCCTTGTCATCTTGAACCCGTGGCACAGTCTTCTCTATCACAATCTTCTGTTTAGGCAGCTTCAGACTCGGTATAAACTCATCATCAGACTCATTAACGATTGTAAATTCCAATTGTGACGAGCTCGAGGAAAGTGATTTCAAATCCAGTGAAGAATCCTCATCTTCGGAATACAGCTCATCCAAAACAAATCGCATATTCTAAAAAATAGACCAACAATCGATGCACAATTGTTTAACTTATCAATACGAATGGTAGAAAACACTCTTTCAGCTACTTTTATTTCGTTGTTGTTTTAAACTGGGGATTCTAAGAATTTTTTTTTTTCTTCACTATGGGTGGTGATGGGATCACGTGTATTGTTATAGTAATATGGTATCAATAATACATTAAACTGGTTTATACACCCACACGCAATCACATATGCAAAAATCTTGCCTTGTTGTTAATTTCTTAAAATATTTTTGATATTAATAGTTTACATAAAAAATGGGGTTATATATAAAAAAACAAAATGTAGACGGTTTAGTTATATGATAGGGAAAAATAAAAAATAATTATTATGATAAGTAATAATGGATTCGATGGATCATGTCGATACATGTGCGTTTAATCGTTCATTGGATAATAGTTTTCTTTTAAAGGAGGGGGGAGGAATTATCCTTACAATGCCTTAACTTCCTTGACGATTTCGTTGTAGGAGTCCTTGTATTCCTCTTCCTTGGACTTGTCCTTCTTGTTACTGCCTGGAACAATGAATATCACAGAGGTAGGTCTCTTGGTGGCAGAGGCAGAGCCCAGGTCTTGCTTGGATGGGACGAAGATGTAAGGAACACTGTGGTCCTCGCACAGCACTGGAATGTGGGAGATCACATCAGCTGGAGAAATGTCACCAGCAATGACAACAAGACCCTTCTCACCTTTCCTTAGAGCCTTGACAACTTCTTTAACACCACGCTTGACGTTCTTGGCCTTGGAGGCCTTCTTAACAGTCTTCAACACCTTCTTGTTCAACTTCTTAGAGGCCAATGGCTTCGCAAATGGCAGAACAGCTGGCATTCTAGCCTCATAGTTATCTTCCTTACTCTCCTTAGCCATTGTATATTTTTATATCAGGTGTATTAAGTATCAACAGACAGTTGTAAATCCAAATGGCAATACAATTTCAAACACAATACGCAATACTATAATCAATTATATGCAGAATATTCAATTTTAATTTTGCAGAGCTCATCGCAAAATTTTTTTTTGCAGCTGGAAAAATTTTTTTTTTGCAGAAAAATTTTCATCGTCACTGGAGACATCTCACATGGTGTTTATTGTTAAGTTAAATAACCGAACAGCGCTATTTCAACGTCTAATTTGTACTCCCCCCCTCTTCGTGGACTTCCTTTCACATATACAATCTACTGACACTGAAAATATATATACCAATACAAAGAAACATGTCTTGGAAGGATAGGAAGGCTGTCGTTCAGTTACGCGAGGAGGAGCTGCCTTCGGGAGTACCGAAGCAGAACGGTGTCTCGTTCAATGTGTGGTATAACAAATGGTCTCAGGGCACTGTTAGACAGGAACGGTATGTGTCGCCATACAGGCTGGATGTAGAAGGGGATAGCGGTATGACACAAGGGGATCACAACGGCACGCTCAAGTTCTGTCTGTATTTCGCAAAGGGGATGTGCTCGCTGGGACACCGGTGCCAATACATGCACCACGTCCCGACAGAGGAAGACCAGCTCAGGTATGTGACACGCGGGAACCAGATGCTGGACTGTTTTGGCCGTGAGAAGTTCGGAGAGAACCGTGAAGACATGGGCGGCGTCGGGAACTTCCACACCGTGAACAAAACGTTGTATATAGGCGGCATATCTGGTGCTCTACGCGGAGAAGATACAAATCTCACACCACGCAAGATTGAGAGCAGGATACGCTACTGGTTCGCACAACTGGGAGCACTGGACCGCGTCCGCTACGTAGAGAACAAGAATTGTGCCTTTGTACGTTACAGGTCACACATCCAAGCCGAGTTTGCCAAGGAAGCCATGAGCAACCAGCCCCTGACGATCAAGAATAAGCCAGACACGGGGCTGCTGGTGAAATGGGCCCGGGAGGACCCAGACCCAGAGTCCCAACGTCTTTTGGAACAAGAACGACAAACAGAGTCTATAGCAGCAATGGTACATTTATTGGAACAGAATATCTCCACCACCAGTGGCCACTACTCCACTAACGAAGGACCTCCCACCTCCACCATGATCTCCAAATCGATAGTCCAGAACTTACCCCAATGCAAGAGACGCAGGCTGGTACGCACCACCACCCCAGCCTTAGCCCACACAAACACGCTCTCCCTGTATGACTCAGATTGATGGGATCTCTCTCCCTCTCAGTGGGCACATTGCAAAAAATGAATCTTCTCTCTTCTTTCTGCATCTGTATTGGGCCAAATCGTCTATAATTAGTCGGTGATTATTTGCGATGCCCCGCGTGTCTCTGTCTCTGTATCTGTGTGTACGTGTGCGTGATTTACAGTTCCTGCTGCGGGTGTTTCTGTGCGAATGTTGGAGAACAGGGTGGGGAATGTATTTCTGGTACGCGTGTTTCTGTGGGTGGGGCTGATGTACTCATTGATCTGTGCGTGTGTTTCTGTGGACCCTTTTATTATTTATTTGCTTATTACAAAAAAAAATTTTTTAAGGGTTGGCGAAGGGGCAGGGAGAGGGAAATAACGAAATTAAGTCCGATACAGCATTTTTCTTTATTATTTTAGTCACTATAAAAAGGGAGACTGTCTCTCTCTCTTCTCTCTCTTGGATATTGTTTGATCTGGCATTCTCCATGGTTCAAAAGTGGCAATGATAAAAAAATGATGGATTGTCACGGTGGGAATAGTGTGTTGCAATTGAGTCAGCGAGTTGATGCTGGGTTAAGGATTAATCGTCGTGGTAGTGCAAAGTTTGGAAAAGCCAGAGAGGTTGATTTTGTGAGGACAAATGAATTGAGTGAAGGGAAACTGCCGACACCGATGTGTTTAGCAAAGAGTAGTTGTAGTAGTAGTAGTAATGCTAATAGTGAAGTTCATAGTGTTGTAAATGCTACTGCTAGTGGATCACGGTTGGTTAATGAGTTTAAAGTTGCTTCTGTAGCAAGTACCAGAGTTCATAAGAGTATGGGTAAGAGGATGGGTAATGCCATGTATCACCATACAAGTAGTTATGTTCCTGTGACTTATCAACGAGGAGTTTCTTCTGCTGCTACTACTACTTCCTCTACTGCAAGGGTGTTTGATTGGGATAGTGAGTTTGCGAAGATGGAACAGGAGTTGGAGCTATTAGAGACTAATACAACTGTTGAAGATGCTGAATTGGAATTGGAGATGGAGACGAGGATGGAGAGCGATATGGTGGGTTACCACTACTCCTCTGATATGGAGGAAGATTGCCAGAACATCTATGACTACGTGTCTAGCAAGGCGACTTCTGTGGCATCGACCAGTTCCTCATACGCAATGAACTACATTCACAACAGTACTAATGGTGCATACCAGTTTGACCGGGATAACAAGTATCTTTATAGGATTCCAAGTGCGTACGAGATTGGGTGCATACTCATGGAGAACAACTGTAATTTGAGCGAGATAGCGCTGGCGTTCGAAGCTGCAATTCAGGAACAGGACCAACAGCATTTGATAGACTCGTGGTATAGACTCGGTCTGGTTCAGTTGCAGAACGAAAGGGAAGATAAGGCCTTGGAGGCGTTCCACCAGGTGTTGGCACTGGACTCTGACCACATCGAGGCGTTGAAGTTGCTCGCTGTGTCTTACATCAACGAAGGTGATAAACTAAGAGCTATCAAGACTATAACTGCGATTTTGGGTCTCAAGGGAATTCAATGCGAGCCGCTGGGAGAGGAGTTGAGTATAGTAAATACAAAGGATGTACTAGAAGATATTCTGAGACACATACCATCCACCTCGATCAACATCAACCACGATAAGGATATCCTAACCTCACTAGCTCTGATAAATTACCTGCTCAATAGGCCTGAGAACTCTATCAAGTGTTTTGAAAAGATTCTGGAAAACGACCCGCACGATGAGATTGTGTGGAACCACCTGGGTGCCACCATGGCCAACTCATCTCAGTACGATATGGCAATAAGAACCTACCTCAAGACCATCGAACTCAAACCGTCATTTGTTAGGGCACGCTACAACCTCGGCAGCACACTTGTGAAAACAGGAGAATACCAGAAAGGTATAGAGAGTCTGCTGATTGCCCTGACTATGCAAGGTAACAAAATCGCAACGAATTTCGGAACATTGCAAGAGTTCATAGAAACCTTACATCAACTCGAGTCAGAGACTGGTAACGCTATAGTGAAATCTCTCAGAAATGCACTCACCAAACTCCCACCAGATGACGATACCACAGAGATAGAAACGAAGATAAAGATGGTATTGAATTAAAATTATATAGATAATTCTCTTTTTTCTTTTCTTTTTTTTCTTTTTTTTTCTTAAAAAAGAAAAATCAACTGTTATTTATGCAAAAGTATGCTATAACAATTAAAACACAACCAGAATCAATAATAACTATTTAATATTTAATACAATATATTCAAATAAACTATAAACACATGTGATTAGTGTTGTAATATCCATATTCATCGGTTAAACTTTACCCGGTGATCACGGTCCACTTTTTGTATTTTTTTTTTGTTTTTCGTCCGATGGGTGGTCTTTTTTTTTATTTTTGAAGGAGCAGAAGGTTTTCAAGTAAATATCACTTTTTTTATACATAATGCATTACTAGTTTGAGCGTATAAAGAAGGATTCATTACTTGTTTGAAGCAGTATCAAGCCACATTAAGTGAAATAGTCACTCTACCGTCCTTTTTTTCCCCTGTTTTTCGTGGATTTTTTCATTGATTTTTCTATAATCTAGTAAAGGACAACAAAAACAAACAAACAAATAATCTAACAATATAAATTCTGGACGTTTTGACAAGGGAAAATACTTTGAAAGGCTAACGATAAGAAAAAAAGGTAGTAATAAGATGGATTTTTTTAATTCCACTGCCGGTGATGATAACATGGACTCTCCATTTTTCAATAATGATAGTTTGTTGTTTGGAGATGAACCTTCAAAGCAGGACGATTTCGGATTTTATAATAATAAGTCATTTAACGAGCCTAGCATGAGGAGTAATAGTAATAATAACAATAATAATAACAGTAATAATAATAATATGAGTATGAATATGCCTCAGAATAGTACTGGAGGTGGTAATTTTGGGTCTAATCCAAACACACCCTTTGCGGTTGCCGGTAACTTTATGCAGAACTCTCCCATGGGCTCTGTAGGCTCTAACTTTGATATGCAAGCGAATAATAATTCTGGAAACAATGGTGCTGGCAATTTTCCTGCAAGTGGGAGTCTGTCACCACAAGCTATACTAGCTAAGAACTCTATAGTAGATAACCAAATGTTTCAAATGGGTTTCAGTAATAATAACAGTAACACAGGGAGTAACAACAACAATGGTAATAATAATAGTAATAATAATACAACACTATCACCACAGATGACGATGTCTAATATGCAATCTAATGCAAACACACCGCAACAAATTCTGATGTTTAACAATAACAAAAATTCAAACACTGGTTCAAACAACAGTAATATGAACGATGCCGGTACTGATACTACTACTCCAGGGAACGTTTTGAATCAGGGAAACATGAACATGCCTTATGGCACAGCATCTTCTCCACAAAATATTATGTCTAATCAGGGTTCACCAGCATTTAACAACCAAATGACCCAGCAAGATAAGTTTAGCTCAAATACAGGCAGGTCCAATAGTAATAACAGTAAACTATCGGCTAGAGAAGCCCAAATACTTCAGAATGCTAACCAACAAGATAGAGCTGCTATCCTTGCGGCACTGCAACAGAGACAACAGAAAAGGTTCCAAGCATTACAGCAACAGCAAGCTCAACAACAGGCACAGCAGCAACTTCAACAACAGCAACAACAACAGCAACAGCAACAGCAACAACAGCAACAACAACAGCAACAAAAGGCTCAAAGACAGCAAGCTCAGAAGGCTCAACAATTGAAAAAGGCCCAAATGGCAAAACAGGCTCAGCAAGCACAGCAGGCACAGCAGGCTAGACAAGCACAGCAAGCACAACAGGCGCAACAGGCACAACAAGCACAACAAGCTCAGATGCAAAAACAGCCTAGCCAGTCTCCAGCTAACCAGCATGCTTCACCAGATGCTCAACAAAGAAAAACCCTTCTGCAGAATCTAAACCCAGCTCTACAACAGAAAATCTCCATGGAATTGAATAACAAACAATACGAGTTGTTTATGAAATCACTAATTGAGAATTGTAAACGTATTAATATGCCACTTCAGGCAATTCCAGAAGTTCAGGGAAAGAAAGTGAATTTGTTTTTCTTATTCATGTTCACCCAAAAGCTTGGTGGTGGTGAACAAATTTCTAGAAACCAACAATGGAATTTCATTGCTCAGAAGTTACAAATAAGTAATGCCCAAGAATTGGAAGGAATATATTATAAGCTCATATACCCATATGAAAAATATATGGAAAGTACCGAGGGTCAAAAGGAAACTGAAGCCAAGAAGTTCTTCTTGCAACAATTTTTGCAAGAAATTTTGAAAAAGGTGCAACAACAGCAACAGTTACATGCTCAACGGGGGAATATGCAACAAATGAATCAGCAACAAGGCAATATGCAACAACAGCAAATGCCTCAAAGGCAGATATCTAATCAAAACATGATGCAAGGTGCACCTGGAACTACACAACCACCAAATCAATTTCCACCTAATCCACAACCAGTGAAAGCAAAGAAAGAACCAAGAAAGAAGAAGAATCAAGCACCAGATATGGCTGAAACTCCGATGGGCTCTGTTGGAACTCCAATGGCTTCCACGCCTATGGCTAATGCATCAATGGTTGGAACACCTATGGGCACAACAGGAGTTATGAATTTGGAGACGACAAAGAAGGTTGCGAAAAAGCCTCGTAAACCTCGTCAAAAGAAGAAAACTAAGAAAGAATTGGAAATGGAAAAGAAAATGATGGAAGAGGCCGAGAAGAGACAAAAGATATACATCGAAGAACAGCAAGAAAAGCAGAAACGGATCATAGAACAGAAATTACAAATGCAGTTCAAAGCCGAGCTTGAAAAACTTCCAAAGGTCTTCAAACGTTCTTTATGCAGAAATTATAACCCCGCTAAAAGAGTCATCCAAAGATCAAATGGATATGATATTGAATACATAGCAAGAGTTGGAGAAAAGGTGAATGCTAATAAGCCCATTTTTTTATTTGCACCTGAGTTGGGAACAGTCAATATCCATGCTCTTTCCATGTCTTTGCAAACAGGCAATATTGGGGAGATAAATGTGGCGCTAAATACACTGTTAGTGACTAGTTCTGATGCAGTTCTTGAACTAGAAATCCACAAATATCCTGAAATCATTGATTCATTGTGTATTTTAGGAATTAATTTATTATTCCATTTATGCTCTAATAATACAGATCTTAGAAATGTTCAGTCTAACATGCTATCATACTTAAATGAATATCCAGTCGAAAAATTTTTGGAACAAACGAGTACGTCCTATTCTGCTGCAGACTTGAAGATAATACAAGTTTTCGAGACTTTAACCAGGAGAAAGCGTGTTAAGGAAAGGACTCTTGACGTTGATTCGCTTACTGGTCAGAATATAAGACAGGTAGATTCTGAAGACTCCGAGTCGTCATCCAAGGGTGATACCTCCCTGAAAGAAGATAAATCTAATAAGGTAAGTGAGGCTTTGAAACAAGTATTTACAGACTCCTGGGATTTACTGCCTACACCTATCAAATATCTCCAGAATCAATTCCCTAACAAGCTTTATACACCTTCCTACCTCCTTGCACTCAGATCTGTGAAAGATGAGGTAGATTGTCCTTTAACAAAAGTCAATAGAAAAGGAGCGGAAGATCCAAGAATTTTAGTGGCTGATCAAATCTCGACGATATGTATGATAATAAGAAATGTGTCGTTTTCAGAACCAAATGCAAAGATTCTTGCATCCAGCCCTTTCCTGAAAAGATTTTTCACTGATCTCTTGTGGGCGATATTCTTAGATCATGAAAAGTTCGTATTTGAGAGAAAGAGATTGAATTTTAGGAAGGATATTGCGATCACATTGACCAATATTGCCCATTTGATACCTATTCATTCATCAGTTGACTTGTTTTTGTTGACAACATTGATATTAAGTTTTGGCGAACCAAGAAAGAATGCAAGCAGTTTCAGAAGTGACGAAGTTTCGTTCAACGAATATTCGTTGACTTGGGGTAAATATCAATCTTTTGGAGTTGATGTTCTGGCAAAGCTATTATCTGTTGAGAGAACTACGAAGGATATGTTTATGAAGCTATTGTTTCGTACCAGCACCACTTCGGGAGATGATTCCCTAAGTAATGATGAATTATTAACCAAGAAACTTTTGGAAGCTTACTGTAAGGGTGATAATGTCAAACTACTGAATGATGTTGTGTCATTTTTATTTTCTGTTATTCCATTTTCTCAGTTGAACGAGAAACCATCGTTAGTTTATCAGGTCACCCCGTTAGTATCACAAGCATTAACATGCCTGCTAATAATAATTGAATACCTCAGCGTCCATGGTACTGGAAAAGAACAGACAGTCTCGAAAAATCTTCCTCTATTGTGGTTAACTTCTCGTGAAAACTATGGTTTTAAGCTTCGCGCATTAGCGAAGCTATATAGTAACTTTTTACTAGAGGGAGCAGAATTGCCAAAATCCGCCGAGAATAGTGTTATTGACAGCTCAGAATTGAAAAGTATTTCACCATTGGTTAGCTCATCATGTATGAAATTAGTAAATTTATTAGTTGACAAAGCTATTGAAATTGATGAAAAAATTACTGAAGAAGCTGATCTGGAGGTTTATGAGAGACTAGCAACAATCCCAGAGCTGTTCCCTACTGATGTTGAGAGTATGGATGTTATTACCAACCCATATTTACATCCTGATGTATTACAACAAACCCAATGTATGATTGAATTAAAAAATGAGGTGATGTCTAAATGTGGATAAGGAAACATTTGTTGTAATTTATAAGATAAACGGTATAATTATAAATAAGCATGATCTATAACTCTACTATAATTATAAAATTGTAACACTATATATGAATCGTTGATTATATACTATTCCTAGCCTCCTGGCTATTTCTGTTCATCCAAGGACTTTTCAAGGTACTTTTTAAAATAATATTTCTTCTTCCGATGAATACTCGTCTTCCCTTTGTACAAATTCATAGACTTCTTTTGCAACTGTATCATTACCAATTAAATTTTGTAAGTCAATGAATCTCATCTTTTTCATCTTGTTGTATGTTTTAACCTTTTTACGAATATTAAAGTAGTCAATCTTAGATAAGATTGGTAAACTCAGTAACTTTTTGAAGCTTTCCTCATTAGAAACCAAATTTTTCGAAGTAGAGGTCTTTTTTCTATTTGTCCCAATATTTACCGCAATATTTGGATCGGGTTGCTCTCTACCTAATTTCAACTCTAAAATAATATTGACAGATTGCAAGGGTGATGAACACCAAATGATTCGTAACCCTGGAAATTTCATAACTAATTTACACAGTTTCATTTGTATTTCATCTTGAGAGAGTTTATTAGAAATCGGATGAACGGCTGATGAGTCTCGAGATTTAAATAACCGCCTCTCACTAAAAGGTTCTAATGAAAATGATTGGCCTTCATCGAATTCAATTAACAAGGTAGGATACTTATAGTATCTTGTCATTTTTCTGCATTGGGATTCAAGTCTATTGTTTTGCAAAGAACCTATTAAATCTGAAATAGATTTCCTTTCAATACAAATATCCGGTGAGATAATGTAATCTCCTACAGTTAACATGCATGGAACCACACGCACACCATACCTAAATAGTAAACCAGGAAGAGAGGCATTGAACTCTCTTGTATCCACAATAACTACATCTTGTGTCAAATCTCTCATACCTTCTTGACCACCGGCTACCCTGGTATTTGTCTTTCTTAAGCTGGACAGTCGTAGCTTCCTGTCAGCTAAATTCTTAAAGTGTGAAAGGTCCTCGGGAGCTTCAAATCTTTGTGCTAATTTGGCATTCTCACGAATTAATTTTGAAAAGGCATCCTTCTCTTTTTTTATTGAGATTAAGTGACCCTGTTCTTCAACACTATCACCGTAGTATAAAAAGAAGACCTTTGGAGGATCATCCTTCTTTAAAGCCCTAAAAATTTCTACCTTTCTTATGAAAGCTAAATCTGGTTCATATAGTACAATATAGGCAGGCATAATTTCTTCGAGGGTCATATCGTTTCCAAGATGGCTAAAGGTTTCTACAATAATTTGATCTTGACGATCTACATAATTATAATTCAAGTTCCTCTTACTCATTATATCAGCCGTTAGTTCAGCTTCCTTGCGTTGAAATTCTTTAAAAATAGAACTAGTTTCGAAATTTTCGTAAACTTCATCGTCTATTACATCTTCTTGATCCTCTTCTTGAAATTCAGAAAATAATTCTTGAGCAAATTCATTTTCATTCCCGTCAGTAATTTTGCTTATCTCCTCAATATAATCGTAGCTCTCAATTGCATCTTCGATATCATTACCAGAACCAGCTGTACGAAGTTTTTGCACTGCTGCTACAGCAGCTGCTCCACGAGTTCTTCTTCTTTTTGTTACTACTTCTTCTTTTGCAAATGCAGGACTAACTATTAAAGGTATCTCTGATTCTTGCTCTTCTTTTTTCACATCTCTTATCATTCTTTTGCGATCATCTCTTTGCAATTTGTACCATTCTAGTTTTCTAAGCATAACATTTCGTTGGCCATCATTTCTATCCGAGAGACTTAATATTTGTCTTAGTTGATTGGCTATTCTATTATTAGAACAGGCAATCAATGTTGAGCCCTGGATGTTTTTCGTAGTTTTTTCATAAGTAATATCATCCATTATTCTTAACAATTGTTCCCACTTCGGTAATTCTTCAAGAACATAATTATCTCCATCGAAAATTCTTTGCCTGGAATAAGATATGACCATTTGAGATTCATCTGCCATCAACCACGGGGACTCTGAGTATTTTCTAGCTAAGGATGGTTTATTTGCTTCCAAACTCAACTGAACTTCCTCGTAAAAATCGACTGCATCACTAGAATACAACATTTTTAGCAGTCTCTTTAAAAATTTGATGTCTTTCACCAATTGTTTCGACTCGAATGATATTCTGTGCCAATTCGGTACCATTATAGCATCTATCGATTTAATGAAGTTGGCATCCAAGATATTTTCAATATTCCAGTACTCTATTGAGAGCTCAGTATTTTTTCTGTTCAGTTCATCTATACATTTTTTCAAACATTCCATTAAACCAAACTGAATTTGTGACATCGAATTTGTCGGTGAGACTCTCACTTCAATTACTTTATTAGAATACTTTTGATTTGTGGTTACTCTGTCCCAATTCAAAGAGGACGACACTTCAACTCTGAAACGTGGCCAAAGAAGGACATTTTTTAATCGAAGATCTTTAATTTTGTTTATAAGGGGAGCAAAACTCATTGTAAATAGTTCTGGGTTATTGGAAAATGCCTTAATAAACCCCCAATTATTCTTTGATCTATACATCTCGAGTATGAACGACTCGTTAGAAAATGAACGTAAATTGTCTACATTTAGTACCACAAACCCTGTGATTCTATTCGGATGTATAGTTCCAGACAGCAAATCAACAATGAAAATACGTGATGTGACACTAATGACACCTCCTTTAAGGTATAGTTGTCTTCTTTTCTCAACGCTGAGAGTATCTGCAGTGACCTCGCTAAACCTGGAGTATCTGAAATCATCATCTTCATCACCGTATTCAGCATCGGTTTCAGGGTTAATTTTTGCATATTCATCTAAATTCTCCTGGTCTTGCGATTCCACTAGCCAATTCAACTCCTCTAACTCCTCGGCAATTTGTCTATTCTCCGAAGCTGTGGCATTTAAAACAATCACCAGCGACCTCTTCATTTGTCCTTTAATCCTTGTCGGTGTTGCCAATATATGTAACAGATTTGCGACTATTGCTATTAGTCCCAACCCTTTGCCTAAAAGTACCAACGGATCCTCGGATATCAACACATTTTCGACCACTTGTTGCTGATACGGGAGAGATAAGTTCAATTGCACATCCACAGGTCGTATATCCTCGATATTTGGTCTATGATCATTGTCATCCGCATCATCTGGTATAAGCGGGTATAAAGTAACATCTGCATCATTGTTATCATCCTTACCATCACCATCACCGCTCTCACTCATATCATTATCACCCCCTTCATTTTGAGCAGAATCCCCAGTGACTACAGGTACAGGCATCTGTTGCTGTTGAGACAGCTCCAACTGCAACGATTCCTCGTCAGAATCATCCTGCACAAATAATTGTGGCATTCTTACTATTAGTCTTCGCTGTTTTTTTAACTGAGTGAAGTATGTGAGTGGTTTGTATTGGTTAAAAATTGTTAATAAATCCCAAAACTAGCTCATCGCAAAATCGGCCCTTAAATTTTTTTTTTTTTTTTTTTCCAAAAATTTTTTTTTTCACCAAAATTTTAAATTTTAAATTCGAAGTCGAATTTAAAATAACAATCTGTGACAAAAACAATTACATTATAACTAGAACAGTAACGTCAAAACGGATAAGACAAGTCACAATACTGCCTAGACAGGAAGAGGAATTAAGAGCCAGATGTCTATTAGGGAGGTATATAACCGGAGAGATGGGCCGTTGATTTCGTTGGAATTCTTTCCGCCAAAGACTGAGTCAGGTAAGAGGAATCTGCTGGAGCGTATGGAACGTATGTCTGCGCTAGATCCCCTGTTTATTACTGTTACTTGGGGTGCTGGTGGAAGTACCGCTGAGAAGACTTTGGAGCTTGCTAAGATTGCACAGAGCGACATGCATGTTCCAATTTGTATGCATCTGACCTGTACCAATATGGATACGCACCTTATTACTGAGGCACTAGATGCTTGTCGCGAGTACGGTATTAAGAATATCTTGGCTTTACGTGGTGATGCTCCTATTAGTGATGAGTGGAATAATAATGACAATGGTGGTAGTGGTGCGGTTGCTGAGCCACAGTTTAAGTATGCTGTGGATTTAGTAAGGTTTATCAAGGCCAATTACGGGAACGAGTTTTGTGTTGGTGTTGCCGCATATCCAGAAGGACATTGTGAAGGTGAGGCAGAAGGTAATGAACAGGACCCTCTAAAGGACTTGGTCTACTTGAAAGAGAAGATTGACGCAGGTGCTGAGTTTGTAATCACCCAGTTGTTCTATGATGTCAACAAGTTTTTGACCTTTGAAAGGCTATTTCGTGAAAGAATCTCGAGTGATATCCCTGTGTTCCCAGGTTTGATGCCAATAAACTCCTTCAGTTTGTTTCATAGGGCGGCAAGGTTATCTCACGCGAGTATTCCGCAGCATATTATTGATAAATTCCCAGCTGAGATTCAAAACGATGATGGTATCGTGAAGACTATCGGTGTTGAAGTGCTGATAGATATTGTTGAAGAAATTCACAAAAGGACTGAAGGAAGGGTGAAATGTTTCCACTTTTATACGTTAAATTTGGAAAAGGCCGTCGCCCAAATTGTGTCCCAATCCACCACTTTATCCAAAATTCTTGAAGACAGTGAAAATGAAGAACATATAGAAGAAGAAGCTATAGTTCAGGAAGACAATGATGGTGATATTGTATTGGCTGATTCTCATGAAGAAAACCAAACCAAATTCAAGAGGAGAAGACAATCTAGTTCGGTATCAGCTGATATTATGCATAATAGAGCCATTATCAGTCGTGGTAAGACTGATAGAGGTGAGTCTACTGAATTTCCTTCGAAGAAATTGGTGGTCTCTATATCTAGTGGTTCCGGTATCCTTGGTAGAGATGCAACATGGGATGAATTTCCAAACGGTAGATTTGGTGACTCTAGGTCGCCAGCTTACGGTGAGATCGATGGTTATGGTCCTTCCCTGAAGGTAAGTACCAAAAAGGCATACGAATTATGGGGTTCGCCAATCAATATTAGAGACTTGAAAATAATATTTGTGAAATATCTGGAAGGGTCTATCCATGCCCTACCGTGGTGTGATCTGGGGCTATCTGCTGAAACAGCACTAATTCAAGAAGAGTTAATTCAATTGAATCATCGTGGATACCTGACATTAGCTTCACAACCTTGTACCAATGCATCTCCAAGTACTGATAAGATATTTGGCTGGGGTCCAAATAAGGGACACGTTTACCAAAAGGCCTTCGTTGAAATGTTTGTAAATCAGCAACAATGGGAGACCGTGCTAAAGCCAAAATTGGACTATTACGGTCGCCGCAAGTTTAGTTATTATGCAGGAAACTCAGCTGGGTCTTTTGAAACTAATCTTGACCCTCATAGCTCAAACGTAGTAACATGGGGTGTTTTCCCAAACAGTCAGGTTATACAGACCACTATCATAGAAGAAGAATCGTTCAAAGCATGGAGAGATGAAGCATTTAGCATCTGGTTCGAATGGTCGAAATTGTTCCCAAGGAACACCCCTTCAAATAGCTTGTTGAGAGATGTATACTCGAACTATTGTTTGGTTTCTATTGTTCACCATGATTTCATTGAGACAGATGAATTATGGGACATGCTACTTGAATAAACCTTACAACAGGTTGGAGTTGTTGTTGTTTTTGTTGTTTTTATATCCAATCTATATATTATTAATTTGTCATATTTTTTATTTCAAAAAAATTTGTTATTTTTGTTTACTATTACCGTTTCCTCTTTCTCGATTCCTTTAATGCAACTGCTTGATCGTTTTCAGCATTTGCTTTACCTTCAAGATAATCAATAACTTTCAAGTCTTTGTCCTCATTCCAGTTTCTGATCATGCCTCCTAAGAACATAACATCAGTGTCTTTCAAAACAAACATGCCTCGGTTGAACAATGCTCCTTTTCGTATAACTATCTTGGCACCAAGAGCACTTGATGCCCACTGTATTGGTTTAAGATTAATGGCAAAGAAAACTTTCCCTGATCTACTCTGTATTGTTAATTTGTAAACTATCTTTTGAGCCGCAAAGTTATTCGTGATATCTGTGTTGGTATTTTGATCATCTTCAATATTAACCTCGTTAATCACTTTATATGAATTATTGGGCATATTGGCCGAGGTCTTCAACCTATCTACACGTTGATTCCGGGGATCAATGGTAACTTTCATATCATCCACCTGTGCTAGCTTAGACTTGCTAATATTCTCAACCATCATTACCTGGAAAAGTAAATCCCTATCTGTTGCCATCATCTTCTTATCAAGAATCTGCGCGGTATCCACATTATCTAACCATGGTTCATTCCTTAACGCTGAGAACACAGTCTCCTCTCTGGTCCCTGCGGCAGCTTTCAACCCTGAGTAGCTTATTTTCGTTATATCATTAGGAAGAATATCGGCCAGCGACATCTCAATTTCCACAATTTCTGTTGTTATTTTTTTGTTTGTTGATCAATTGGTATTTAACACAACACTTAAAATTCTCTTATCTAGCATATAAAAGAGATATTTGAATGAGAAGTCTTCTGCACTTTGAGCTCATCGCGTTGGCCATCGAAGCTCATCGCATCAGTTTGTGCTTCTCTCGGACTGGAAAAAAAAATTGATATTTCATCTGAAAAAAAATTTTTTTTTTCTTCAAATATTTGAATATTTAAATTTTTATTTGTAAACTGAGCTGATATATTAACAGTAAGAACCGGTATTCACACGACTAGATCTTGTGGGAATTAGTAAACTGCACAAGGATCTTTCTAGTTGTTGTTTTTTTGGTGGTATTATTGCATTTCTGGAAGATATAAAAAAGTGGGAAACAAACGAAAAAAAAAAAAATAGAATGACATCGCTTTCAGAGGTAGAAACTATGGATTCTCTACCGTTTGTTAAGGACACTACACCTATGACTGATGATGATATGAAGATAGTTGCGCCATCTATTGACCAAGTTGGTACAGATCCTAATGAGTTGCGGTTATTGCGTGGTGAAGGGCGTTATTTTGGGTTGGAGGATTCAGAAGGTATTAAAGAACCTGAACCTAAATGTAGGAACTGTTCGCAAAGAGGTCATTTCAAGAGAGATTGTCCCCATGTGATATGTACGTTCTGTGGCTCGATGGATGACCATTACTCTCAGCACTGTCCCAAGGCGATCAAGTGTGCAAATTGTAACGAAACAGGGCACTACCGTTCGCAATGTCCCAATAAGTGGAAGAGAGTGTTCTGTACACTATGTAACAGTAAGAGACATGGAAGAGATAGATGCCCCTCTATCTGGAGATCGTATTTATTGAGAGAAAACATCAGTAAGAAAGATTTGAAATTGAAGTTCGAGGAGATATATTGTTACAACTGTGGTGGACAAGGGCATTACGGAGACGACTGTAACCAAAGAAGGTCATCCAGGGTGCCGAATGATGATGGAAGTGCGTTTGCTGGGAATAATTTGGGTGATGATCTTCGGGGTAGGTATAACAGACACATCGATGAGGAGAGAGGTAGGAGAAAGAATAAAAAGAACCATAGCGGTAATAGAACCAAGAAATACCCTGCTAATGACCATTTTGATTACAACGATTATGAATACGATGACAGTATATATGATGAATGGGATAACTCACAGATGAAGAAGGACAATAGAAATAAGAAAAATAAGAAAAAAGCCACTGGAGGACCACTGGATTTCCCAAGATCCAATAATAAAAGAAATGACAACAACTACAGAGGAAACGGTAATAGTTCCAACTATAGAGGAAATGACAATAATAAGAGGACCAACAAAAGATCTAACAACAACAATAGCAATAACAATAACAATAGTGGCAACAGACCAAAGAACAATGGCAGAAGAGATAACATGTATGATGATTTACCCAACGGTCCGTCAAGAAGTAATAAATGGAATAACTCCAAGAAAAATAGTAAATCGTATAGAGATCAGAGGAGACGTTAAATAAATCGAATGAAATAAAATAATAGAGATAGATAGATCTAATGCAAAAATATTTTTAATGACCCTAAGTTCAAAACGGTACTATTATAGTGTAATGATATGTTCTTAGCAAAGTAGCAAAAAAAATTTTTAAAAAAATAAAATGGTCTCTAGCGGGATCGAACCGCTGATCCCCGCGTTATTAGCACGGTGCCTTAACCAACTGGGCCAAGAGACCAGGTATTTCTTGAAAAATTGTTTCGGATAGGTGCCATTTTGACTTTTGAAATACACCCTAATTTTTATCTCAAAAACTATACGATTATTAACCCATTCATTGCAGCCTGTAAATTCTATTTATAGATTATACAGGAAGATTTACTTCCGTAAGCTGAAGAATGGCATAAGAAATGCCACAGATTAGACATATATATTTTGTTTTTTTTTTGTTTTTTTGGTTTGTAATCTAAATTTATCTCTGCACCCAGATCAGCTGATTCTGCATTCCAGTAATCCCATCTCATAGACCGAATGAATAAGAAAAGAATTCAAGATGCTTAATTAATTGTCATAAAACTATTAAATGTTGTTGTTGTCGTTTTTGCCGTAGTTGTATTTACAATGGGGGGGGGTGGGGCATAGAAGCACAGCGGAAATTGAACAGAAACAGAAAATAAATTTACGAAAATCAAAGATATAATGAATGCAGTTTTGAAATAACAATGGCACCTTTGTATAACTAAGATACGGCCATCATACCATACAACGCTATTAGTTTCCCGCCATTCGTTAGTCACTTTCCCTCTTTTAACGAAACAGGGCTTATAGCATCGCTTCTAAGGGGAATTTTTTTAGAGATGAGCCCTGATTCACACACGCACAAACACACACGCACAAACACACTCAGCAAGGATAACGAACGGGATGGAGTCTGGTGAGATGGGCATCTCTGGGAACTATAACGAAATACATATGTATATATAATCAATATTTATAATACTTTCAAGTTTCTTGATATTGTATTTTTTCTAAGAGAACCAGAAATATATTCAATAAGGAAATTAACTAAAAAATGAGTGATACTTGTTGTACGTTTTCGGATGTTCTTCTAATGATACTAGCTTTCTTCTTACCACCGGTTGCTGTTGGGCTTAGATCTGGTCTAGCATCTTCTGAGTTGTGGTTAAATGTGGTGCTTACAGTGGTAGGAGGTGTTCCCGGTGTTATTCACGCCATATACTATATATATAAGTCCAGTCCTGGTCGTGATGCTCAATATGATGAGTTTTCACGCTTCTATCAACGTGGATGGGAGGACCGTGAAAGGCTTATCAATCATCAGAACCGTGATGAAGAAGATTTGCGTCCTAACCCATTGCCTGAGGCTCCCTTCAAGCCTAGTGATATGTTACCAGCAGAAGCAACAAAGAGTGCAACAACTCCATCTACCCCTACTCTAATGAACCCTGATCAAAAACCAAAGAAGGCTAAGGAGGCAGAAGCTGGCAATATATTTGTTCCAGAGGAAACTACAGGTACAAGTAGAGGATACGATATCCAAACACCTGTGTTGGATAACCCAGAGGGTCAAGAAGGGGAAACAACTACAGCACCACCTCCATACTCTCAAGTATGAGAAGTACCAAAAACAAAAAAAAATATAAAAGGGTGGTGTTTTCTAAAACATCTAATAATTTTTTTATTTCTTTTATTATAACGAATAATTTTTTTTATATATATAAGAGTATTTTTGTTTCTGTTTTTTAATGACAAAGAACTGTTATTACCTCTGCAAGTTAGGCCTTTTGAGACTGTGAGTTGAACTGGTTGAACTCGTCAGTCCAATACAATCTGACGGGCTCGTGTTCCAAACCCAGCTTTGTGATTTGGTTGACTTCCTCTGAGGAGAGATCAAATTCAAATAACTCCTGTGCCTGTTTGGTTCTCTCTCTCTTTTCAGAGGTTGTTACAGCAACGACACCTCTCTTTGTAACCCAGCGAAGCAAGATTTCACCGGGAGTCTTGCCATGCTTTTGAGCCACTTGATTCACGTACTGGTAAAATGGTTGTGAGTCACCATCGGCTGGTTTCTTTTGTAATGGTCCCAGAGGTGAGTACGCTTCCAATTGGATATCTTGCTCCTGACAGTACTTGTAGATACCGGGAGTTTGGTTCTGCAAGAAGGCGTTGAACTCGATCTGGTTCACCTGTGGCTTGACCTTGGCTACCTTCAACAGTCTCTCCAAATCTTCTACGGAATAGTTGGATACACCGATGTTCTTAGCTTTTCCGGAGTTGTAAAGCTCTTCCATGAAACCCCATGCCTCCTCGAAGGTGAATCCGTTGTGTTCTTTAGTGATGAAAGGGCTGTGTAACAAGTATAGGTCGACATAATCCACACCGAGCTTAGTCAATGCTTTGTCCAACGCATCGACAGGGTTCTTAGACCATGGAGACTGAGTGCAGAACTTGTCAGTGATGAATATCTGGTCTCTAGGCTTGTCTGTCTCAGCAAGCGCCCTCCCGACTTCTCTGTACGTCATGTAGTACTCGGCAGCATCGACATGCACCACGCCAGGCAGCGACAAAGCGTACTTGATCTGTTCCACCAGCGTGCCACTGAAATTCTCCTCTGTCTCCTCTGTCTTGTGCCATTTGGTACCTGTACCTACAATAGCCACGGCAGGAACTTGGTTCCCGTTATTCAATTTGAAGAAATCTTGTTTCATTTTTTTTTTTTTTTTGATTGTCACTGTACTTGTGTGAATGTTCTTGATTAAACCAATTACAATGCTTACAAATACTACTTTCCAAATTAAAGTGGAACTCCTAAAAGGCTTTTACAAGAACGCATGATTCCCAACGTTCCTTGTGATTGGTGCTTAGAAATGGCTCCCTTAAAAAAAAAAAAAAAAAATTAAGAAAAAGAGGAGAGATGAGGAGAAATAGTTTCCAATTTATTATATATACATTTTTTATGCTTAATCGATATTGTTGAAGGTTACAAGAAAATTGAGAACAATACTGCCATTAACAATGTCTACTTCTGTTGCTCACGACGCAGCCTGCATCTTTTGCAAAATCATCAAGGGTATGTTCAAGTCAAATCAAATCAAATCAAATCAAAAGAATTATTGACAAGATAAACGTGAATTGAATCAATTATTTTTTTACTAACCAAAGAAATAAACAAAGAAACAAGAAAAAAAAAAAAAATAACGGGATATGGGAAATTATATCTTTAACTTCAACTCCTACCTTATTATTTTTTTTTTTTTTTGATGTTCGATTTAAATAAATTTTTTTTAACAGGCGAAATCCCTAGTTTCAAACTGATCGAGACCGAACGTGTCTACTCGTTCCTAGACATCCAGCCAACCTCGCGCGGCCACGCCCTCGTTATCCCCAAGTGGCACGGTGCCAAGCTGCACGACATCCCCGACGAGTACTTGTCCGAGGTGCTACCTGTCACGAAGAAGCTAGCCCAGGCACTACAGCTCGACACCAGCGACACCGGCTACAACATCCTGCAGAACAACGGCCGCATTGCCCACCAAGAGGTCGACCACGTCCACTTCCACATCATCCCAAAACCAGACACCGAGTCCGGTCTCGGCGTCGGCTGGCCAGCAAAGCAGGCCGACATGGACGACCTCTCCAAACTCCACAAGGAACTATTGTCCAGACTGCAATGAACCCCTACATAGCTATAAATAAAAATACATTTAATACAAAAAAGTATTTGCTTGCGTATACTACGATAAACATTCGACAGAAAAAAAGAAATAAAAAAAGAAAAAGAAAAACCCCTTGAATGCAAAAAACTTTCTTACTCCCCCTCCTTCTCCCACTGAAAACACCGTACAAAACACCCGTGAAAATCAACAAACGTGAGTACCCCCCTTACCAAAAATTGAAAAAAGACCAAAAACCCAATTCAGAATACAATATTGTAAAGACTGTGTTGTATATATATATATATATGTGTGTGTATATGTATATATACACACACCGCCATACGGCGGTGTGTGTACAGGTTGTAGTATGAAGTAATGTAGATACTTTTATACACAACCCCACCACCACCACAACTATATACATATAAGCGCAGACAGACAGAAAGACAGAGAAAACGAAAAGGTTGTATATAATGATATACGTACACCGGGTAAATATAGTATTGTTAAATCACCCACCACGTCATACAACCACTGCCCGAGAGACACACGCAGACAGACACACGCAGACAGACACACGCAGAGAGAGAAACGCAAGGGTACAGAAATTTACCCTCCTCCAAAATCTCGGAATGTGTGTGAACGAACGGAGACACACACAGAGTGGCAAAAAAATTTATTCGCTTACCGGGAAGCCCACCTTTTTTTTTTATATGGTGTGCTTGTGCGGGTGTTTGTTAGGGGAGGGAGGGTAAGTATAATGTTTTTAAAGGGTTTTTGTCTCTTTCTCTCTCTTTGACCCGTTTGGCAAGAAAAAAATAAAGGAAAACTTACAATTACTTTATTATATAACGTTTACTCATAGATGTTTCTTGTATCTCTATTTGTCTCTCAATTGTAATTCTAACATACAGTTATACTGTGAGAGAGAGAGAATACAGAATTTTAATTGAAAAACAAAAATGGGTGAAGAACATAAGCCTTTGTTGGATGCTTCTGGTGCAGATCCTGCTAAGGAGGACAGAACCGCCACTGCTATCTTGAGGAGGAAGAAGAAGGATAACACGTTGGTGGTGGATGACGCCACCAACGACGACAACAGTGTTATTGCGATTAACTCTAACACCATGGACAAGCTAGAGCTGTTTAGAGGTGATTCCGTGCTCGTAAAGGGTAAGAAGCGTAAGGACACCGTGCTGATCGTGCTGATCGACGACGAGCTGGAGGACGGCGCGTGCAGGGTTAACCGTGTGGTGAGAAACAACCTGCGCATCAGACTCGGCGACCTAGTGTCCATCCACCCTTGTCCCGACATCAAGTACGCCACCAGGATCTCCGTCTTGCCGATCGCCGATACAATTGAGGGTTTGACGGGTAACTTGTTCGATGTGTACTTGAAACCTTACTTTGTGGAGGCCTACAGGCCTGTGAGAAAGGGCGACCATTTCATTGTGCGTGGTGGTATGCGTGCTGTTGAGTTCAAGGTTGTGGACGTCGAGCCTGAGGAGTATGCCGTTGTTGCGCAGGACACCATTATCCACTGGGAGGGTGAGCCTATCAATCGTGAGGACGAGGAGAACAACATGAACGAGGTTGGTTACGACGACATCGGTGGCTGTCGTAAGCAGATGGCGCAGATCAGAGAGATGGTCGAGCTACCACTGAGACACCCACAGCTGTTCAAGGCCATCGGTATCAAGCCTCCAAGAGGTGTGTTGATGTACGGGCCTCCAGGTACCGGTAAGACCCTGATGGCCCGTGCCGTGGCCAACGAAACCGGTGCGTTCTTCTTCTTGATTAACGGTCCAGAGGTTATGTCCAAGATGGCCGGTGAGTCCGAGTCCAACTTGAGAAAGGCTTTCGAAGAAGCTGAAAAGAATGCTCCAGCTATTATCTTTATCGACGAAATTGACTCTATTGCTCCAAAGAGAGACAAGACCAACGGTGAAGTCGAGAGAAGAGTTGTCTCCCAGCTGCTGACTCTAATGGACGGTATGAAGGCTAGATCCAACGTGGTTGTTATCGCTGCCACTAACAGACCTAACTCCATCGACCCTGCCTTAAGAAGATTCGGTAGATTCGACCGTGAGGTCGATATCGGTATCCCTGATGCCACTGGTAGACTTGAGGTCTTGCGTATCCACACCAAGAACATGAAGCTGGCTGATGATGTCGACTTGGAAACTTTGGCCGCTGAAACCCACGGTTACGTCGGTGCTGATATCGCCTCTCTATGTTCCGAAGCCGCCATGCAGCAAATTCGTGAAAAGATGGACTTGATCGACTTGGAAGAAGATGAAATTGATGCCGAAGTGTTAGACTCTCTTGGTGTCACCATGGATAACTTCAGATTCGCTCTAGGTAACTCCAACCCATCTGCCTTGCGTGAAACTGTTGTCGAGAGTGTTAACGTTACTTGGGATGACGTTGGTGGTCTAGACGAAATCAAGGATGAATTGAAGGAAACCGTTGAGTACCCTGTTCTGCATCCAGACCAATACACCAAGTTTGGTTTGGCCCCATCCAAGGGTGTTTTGTTCTACGGTCCTCCAGGTACCGGTAAGACTCTATTGGCCAAGGCCGTCGCTACCGAGGTCTCCGCTAATTTCATCTCCGTTAAGGGTCCAGAATTGCTAAGTATGTGGTATGGTGAATCCGAATCCAATATTCGTGATATCTTCGACAAGGCCAGAGCCGCTGCTCCAACAGTCGTCTTCCTTGATGAATTGGATTCTATCGCTAAGGCCAGAGGTGGTTCCGTAGGTGACGCCGGTGGTGCTTCTGATAGAGTTGTTAACCAACTGCTGACTGAAATGGACGGTATGAACGCTAAGAAGAACGTCTTCGTTATTGGTGCCACCAACAGACCAGATCAAATCGACCCTGCTATCCTAAGACCAGGTAGATTGGATCAATTGATCTACGTTCCATTGCCAGATGAGCCAGCTAGACTGTCCATTCTACAAGCACAATTGAGAAACACTCCATTGGAGCCAGGTTTGGATCTAACGGCCATTGCCAAGGCCACTCAAGGTTTCTCTGGTGCCGATTTATCTTACATTGTACAAAGATCTGCTAAATACGCCATCAAGGACTCCATTGAGGCTCACAGAGAACGTCTAGCTGCCGAAGAAGCTGCCGCTAAGGCCGAAGGTGGTGACGACGTTAATATGGAAGATGTCAAGAAGGAACCAACTGAAGTCGTTGACCCAGTTCCATTCATCACGAAGGAGCACTTCGCTGAAGCCATGAAGACTGCTAAGCGTTCTGTCTCTGACGCTGAGTTGCGTCGTTATGAAGCCTACGCTCAACAGATGAAGGCTTCCAGAGGTCAGTTCAGTAACTTCAACTTCGGTGATTCTAACGCAGACTCCGCCAATGCCGGCAATTCTGGTAATTCCGGTGCCGCTTTTGGTTCTGCTGGTGATGACGATGACGACTTGTACAGTTAAGGGAGGTTGGTGTAGTATTACGATCTTAGAATATTTTTTATCCATTTGTTTTTATTCCCAAAGTAAATTAAAAATATTATCATAGAATGAGTGATAAACATCTCTGTTGATATATAATAATTATATATTAATTATATATTAATTTTCATATTTGATAAATGTAAAGAAAAAAACATCGTTGTATAGAACAAGCAGAAGCAGAAAGTTTCAAAAGATTATCTGATCATGAAGGTAATATTGATTGATTGCAGTATATAAATTCTATAAATAATTGTCAGTTAAGTGAGAGTAAAAAAAACGAATGTCAGTGTCATTCTAGTATCATAGCAAAATAAGAAAAAAAAATGTGAGGTGGTATTAGTAAATTAATGCTCGAAAATGAGGTCTGATAGTTTAAAAACAAAAAAATAATTAAGCGAGTGAATTGAAAAGGGGTGGGGATTAAAAATGGAATAAAATCAAATAAGCTGAATCGTTTATTTTTTTTTCTACTGTAATTATGTCACAACCAGTGCTAACATAATTGTAGAAGGATTGATAGTTACTTGCTATCTCAGATAGTCAAATAAAACACAAGCATCATTTATTAATTGTATCGTTAAAGCATGAAAAAGGGGCTTTTTTTCTGTTTTATTCTACCTAAAGAAGTTGGTCCAGCTAGATTTTTTAATTTTTACAGGAGCTTGGTTGATAGGTTTGTCTAGACCAGTCTTCAAAATCACTGGTCTACTAGACTTTCTTCTTTCTGTTAGAGAATCATTAGCGTATTTGTTTGGATCCAAGTTAGAAAGACTAGTCTTTCTTTGTCCCACTTGAGAGACTTCATTTTCGGGTATTGTTTGTACTTTATAATTGTTGTAGTTCAACGAGCTTCTGGACTTAGAAGAGTTTAGAGTGGACATCGTACTAGATGTGGATAGCGATGGAATGGAGTTGTAAGACGAGGAGCGAGATTGTGGGGAATGCATGTATGATTTCAATTGAGAAGGCGTAGGAGCATTGAACAGGAGTAAGTCTTGTTGCTTGGATCTGATGATTTGTTCTTTGATTGGCTTTAAGAAGGGAGCTAGGACATTGATTAGGTCGTTTGTCGTTATGCTCAAGTTCCACTCAAAATATTCAAGCAACTCACGCTCGATGGTGTTCACTTCTTTTAAATGTAAGATACCGTCTGTATAGGAAGCCCAGTGCTTGTTTAATGGGGACGAGTCGTTGAGTGTCTTTGCTGATAAAATCAAACAGCCCAAGAAAATTCTGTGCCTGGTGGTTTCAATACCATATACATTGGCAGGTATAATTGATCTTAATCTTGAAAGAAACACGGATGTAGCCATAAGAGTTGGTGTTTGTACATTAGAGTACTTCACGAGACGCGTAATAAACACATCTAGCTTTGGTGCAGGGAGAGCAGCATCGATCATGCTATTAGTTTCACGCACCTGTATTATGCTTTCAGTTGACCTGGACAGGTACTTGATCATATCTTGAGATACTGGTCTGCGATTGAATTGTAAAAGAGCCTCAAGGTCCGACATTATATTATTGCTATTATCGTTTGTTCTGTTTAATTTCTCTAGTTTGTTGTTATTTTTTGTAAAATGAATGTAAAATATTTCTGTTTGGGAATTATAAGTGCCTTTTAATAGTTTTTTTCAATATTCTTAATTTTGACAGAAGTTAAAGATGAGAAGTGCTTTGAAAGTTAGTTTTTTTTTTCTTTTGAGTCTCAATTACTGAAATACATTTATATAAAAAAATTATTTTCGTTTTCTTTTATTGAATTGGCTGCGGTATTAAGGACAAAACCCAGCAAAAAGTGAAAAAAAGTTTAAAAAAAAAAAAAAGAATTGTCAATTATAAAACAATAAGAAACCCTTCCATCCCGATTTTCCCTCTTTGTTTCAACAATACTAGTGCAGCATCAACCAAGCAGCTTTGGGTTGCCATTAATCAATATTTTTTTTATCGATGACAGACACAAAAAGTTATTGAAAACCCATATTCAGTAAAAAATTATCAGAAAATAAAAAGACCTGCCATGCAGCGCGAAGAAATCCCCGTACAAGAACAAGAAATTCCTTTTTTTTTTTTTATCTTTTCTCCCAGCAACTGCATCAGAAGGCTTGACTTTTTTTTTTTGTTGCTGCAAATTCCTCAGAACTCCACGTACAAAAGAAAGTGTAGATCATTTTTCTCTTTCTTTCTTTCTTTTTTTTTTATTGGGTTTTTTTTTTTTCGTGGTGAAGCAAAGAGGTCCACAGACACAGACGCAGGCAGGGACCCGCCATTTTTATTTTTTATCTCCTCGATGTTTAAACATTGCCCTTCTATTTTCCTAATTAGGAAGTGCAACGAACGCAAAATGTTCTTCTGTCTCTTACAGCTGGAGGATAGGGCTAGACCGCAGAGATAATTCGAAGAGGCAAGAGGAAAGAAGGTGGGGTCACAGAAACTCCTGTGGGGGGAAGCTGTTTTTTTCTCGATTTTTTTTTTTGCGTTATTGTTTCTGTTTCTTATTGATGAACTATGTTTCTAAGCAGGGAATGTTACAGGCGCCATTTCAAAAAAAAAAACAAAAGAAATTTTTCGCTTCTCGAAGGTGGCTGGCGGAGGGGAAGGTAACGCGAAAAAACTTTTTTTTTTTTCTGAGAATGAAATTTTGTTTAGCCATTCTTATTTATAAATAGATTTTGGTTTTCGCGTTGATATTCACGTGACATAATATATATAGAAAGATAGAAAATAAAAACACATATCAGATATATATTATTGAATAGAAAAAAAAAATGATAATAATGATAAACAAACGTTGTTAGGATAAAAATAACTTTTTTTTTGTTTTGATTAGAAAGAGAAATAAAATAAATAATAATGAAAAATGTTTGGATTGAAGAAAGAAAAATAGAATAAAAAAAAAAAGAGGGAAGAAGAATATAAGAATGTGATGTAACAGTGCTTTGTTGTTGTTTTCTTATTTGACCTTAGTACTACAATTTTTTTTTTTGATTTCTTAAAATTCTTTGATTTTAACGGTTTTTAGAGGGCAGAACATAAAAACAATAAACATAAACATAAACATATTCAGGTGTTGGCATCGACCATGGCATCTGGGTAGTAATAGAACGCCATGGCAATTAGTAAATACATAGCTAGAGACATGACACCCTCTAGCCAGTTGGATTCACCGTCCAGAATCAAGTAGTTAGATAGGAAGACAGCGATGAAAAGAGTTGTTGTCTCAAATGTAGAGAAGTTCAAGGTCATTGGGACATCAATCATCCAACCAACAAGAACCATAAATGGTGTCACAAAAAGAGCAATTTGTAGAGATGAACCAACAGCAACGCTGATCGCTAGGTCCATTTTGTCCTTCATAGCAACCATAACGGATGTCACGTGCTCGGCAGCGTTACCGACGATAGGAATAATGATCAAACCGATGAAGGTCTTTGACAGACCAGTTGAGGCGACGACATTATCGATGGTACCAACCAGGTAATCAGCACAGATGGAGACCAGGATGGTAGAGCCCAGTAGGAACCACATGGCAGACTTGATAGTGAGACTTTGGTGTGGCTTAATAGACAATTCACTCACCACCTCATCGGTCTCCTCGTGTTGTTGCTCAAAGATAGCATGGTGACTGCCCAATTGGAAGACCAAGAAGAGAACATAGACGATCAAGATCACAATGGAGGTACCTCTGGACAAATGTAAAATCTTGTCATCAACAATCCAGTCTTCCTTACCGTGAGGCAAAGTGGCCTTAAAGGCAGCTGGAATCAGAAGAGATGCACAGGAAATGGCTAATAGCGATGACATAGTTTGAGCTGCTGTTTGGTTGAACGTCTGTTGTAGTCTGTTGTAACCACCACATAGGAAACAGAAACCCAAGACTAAAAGCAAGTTAGATAGCAAACTACCCAACATAGAGGCCTGCACAATTCTCACTTGACCATCCCTCAGAGCAATGATAGACACAATCAATTCAACAGCGTTACCAAAAGTAGCATTTAACAACCCACCGATGGTACTTCCGGCCTTGTCGGCAAGTTCTTCAGTAGCATGGGCCAAAATTGCAGCCAACGGAATGATAGCCATGAAGTTAAAGACGAAGGTCCATGTGTGAGACCATCCCATGTATCCCCACATTATACCTAATGGAACAAAAACTAAGAAAGTATGTAGTGGAGAAGATGCACATACGTATATGATATCTCTCTTGGCTGCAGAATACCTGGAAACTGCATGAGGCCTAGCACTAGGACTCAGTAATGGGGCTGTAGCATCCATATTTTTTTTAAAAAATTATTATTATTGGTTTTCCTCCCTTAGTAAAAAAATAAAATGGTATTAGATTTCTTACTTCGTAGTTTTCTTACTTCTTTCAATTGTTTTATATATCACAATAAGAAAAAAAGTTAAAATAAAGAGTTATAATTTAATACTTGTTGACTAGGTAACAGATGATTAATAAATCAGTTGAATCATCATATTAAATAAGTTGAAATTTAAACAAAAAAAAAATAATTATATAGTAGTACTAAGCTAATTTAAATTTTTTTTTTTCACCTGACGTCTCCCTAAAAGGCAACAGAGAAAGTGATGTCCCCTAAAAAAAAAAAGAACGCCGGCAAAAAAAAAATTTTTTTATTTTCAATATGGGTCCGGGTAACTTCTTGAACGTTCAGGATGATATATTGTGGTGAATATATATATTTTGGTGTTGATAATTTGGGTGTGTTAAGTGTATCGCTGTTTCATTTTGTGTGGTTGTTACTTGGTGGGGTATTGGATTGATAATATAAATATTTATACAAATATAAGTAAAATAAAAAGAGAATGTCGGTAGAGTAGGGTTTCCTTGTTCTATATCGTAATGGAAATAAAAATTTTATAATAATAATAAAATAAGAATAAAATAAAGTGTCCCATGGTATTATTACATCATTGAAATAAAAATGACTTTAGCATTTAGTATTATATCCCATATTCTTTCTATTTCACAGGAAAGAATTAATAAAAATAAAAGCAAACAAAAAATGAAATAATAAAATAATCGAAAATAAAAAAAAACATTCGTAACCGAGATTAAGAATAGTAGTAAGCGTTAGTTTTTGAATATTACATTGTTGGGTGGGTGGGGGGAAGAAGAGACTCTATACTCTCCTCTTAAAAACTTTCTGGTTTTTCTTCACTTCATTTCTCTTTTTCTAGATGAAATACCCTCACATATTCGTTTCTTGATGGGTTGTCACTAGTTCTCCTCATTCTAGGATGAGGTTTCTTGTTTTCTACCAGTTTGAATTGAGGACTAGCCTCGTGTTGGTGAGAAGCAGGAGAGAGTGGTTCAGTATTAACACTCTTCCGTCTGTTATCGGATTTCCTCCTGGTAGGTGTCGTAATAATGGGTTCTAAAACGGGCCCTCTCTTTGGTGAAAACTCGCCTCTTCTGGGTGTAATCTGTGATATATCTAGCTTCCTCCTTTTGACAGGTGTTGTCACTAAAGGTATTCCTGTACCAACACTTGTACTTATACCCGTACCTACGTTTGTCCCTGAACCTGCAGAAAGCAAAGGTCTCGGTAGTATCCTAGAATTAGAACTGTTGAATACCAACGCCGACGGCCTCTGTGGTACTGGTGTATTACCACTACCACCCTTGGACAAGAACTCCACCTCTTTCTTCAGCAGATTGTTTTCAACCGCAACTCGATCCTGGTTGTTCGGATCAAGTTCCATCAACTGCGCCTGCAGTACCCAATGAGACAACGCTGTCAGTGACCTATTAAGCACAGAAATAATCTCATCTCTACTAACCTCATTTGTATTCCCATCTTCTTGCTCTCGTAACCGCTGTACCAACCTGATCACATCAGCCTCCAGTAATTTAGTCTCCGAAATGGGCGGTTTGAATTCCTGCATCCAAAAAAAAAAAAAAGCAAAAAACAAAGAAAGAGAGATAGAGATAGAGAAGGGAGTGTGTTTAAAAGATAGGGAGACTCGTCTATATTACGATTAGAAGTGTTATTAGTTCTGTTTTCAGGTTAGATAATTGCTGTTTATATAGACGATGTCTCAATCCATTTTTTTGAATCCCCCCCACCCCCAGAAAAGTGAGCTCATTTTTTTTTTTTCACGGGGCGAAAGTCGGGTCCGGACCCTTTTGACAACAAAAATTAAGGGTTTCTCACATCGCATTGTATTATATATCGCATTGTATAGTGAACTGTATTATTGCAGTATTGTATAGTGTATTGCAGTATTGTATCGTTGTTGTCTTTTCATTTCAATATTATCAATTGTTGTTTATTTAAGAGAATATATATAATATCGTTTGTAATAAAAAAGAGAGTGTCGTAATAATTTCATCAGGTCTTTAAGAGGGAATATCTATATATATATAAGTTTGTGTTTTTTTTCTTTAAATTCATTGGGAGCAGGCTATTTTTTTTTTTTTTATAAAAGAGAATTTGCTGTATCTTCAATCATTTCTTCTTCTTGGAAATCTTGTCGATCTTCTCTTCCAAATCCTTGACTTTGGTTCTATGGTGCTCCAATTGTTCTTTCAACTTCTGCAATTGTTCCTTTTCATGCTGTCTAATGAAAAAATCCTCCTTGGCCTTTTCTCTTTGATTGAAGATATCACCTGTAGCCATGTACCCATCAGAATAATGTCTTAGAGCGCTGATTTGGCACTTGCCTTGTCTTAGAATCTGTCTACCACTGCCACGAATAGCTAGCATTTTTTTTTTTTATCTCTTAAATTTTTCTTGTAATGTTATTTGTTTTGTTTTGGCTATCAATAAATATACATACATATACCAATTCTTATACTATATACTTCGATATTCTTATAATGTTGGCTGATGATTAAAGCAAGTGCCCAAACCCCTTAGCAACCCCCCCCCCCCACCTCCTTGCTTCTTCTTTTCGCACTCAGAAAATAACCCGGGTAACGACGTCGAGGGTGACTAATGACTCAAAGTGCATAAATAATGCACATCGATGGTTAAACTTTGTAAACTTTATCTTGTTGAGACATGTATAAATATTTGTTGATTTTTTTTTTTGTAAGATATGTATTAAAAATATATTATAAATTCTTCAAAAAATTTTTTTATGCAATAAAAGTTTTTAGTCTTCACCAGCGAATCAATTTAAATTAGATGTTTTTTTTACATCTTTGTCTTTTTATATGGACTCCGATAGCTTGGACTTCTTTCTTGCTGGTTCATCAATGTTCAATGGCTCATCTTTGTCAGCCTGGTCGTCGTTAGCCTTCAAGAGAGGGGTAGCCAAGTCTTGGTGGAAATCCTTGATAATGGAGTCGACATCGTCGATATTTAGAGGTCTAACATCACCAAGCTTCTTGATCTTGGCGGTAACTTCCTTGACCTGGTCGTCTGTTAAGTTCAAGTTCAATTGGTCAACTCTCGACTTGATGGCGTTCCAGCCGGTCAGCCTATTAGCGAAATGGATGTATCTCTTCATACCGAAGTCATGTGGATCCAGAATTTCGTAAGTAGATGGGTTCGCAAGGATAGCCTTGGCATGGATACCGGCCTTGTGGGTAAATGCACAGAAACCTGTGATAGGGTTGTTGAATGGGATGTTGACCTCAACGGCCTCGGCAACCAAGTTCTCGATGTCTCTGATCTTATGCAGCTTGTACTTGGACTTGACGTACTCTGGTGCAGCAACAATCATCCTTGCCATCAGACCACCTAGTGGGGTGATACCATTTCTCTCACCAATACCCAGCACACTGACATCAATCAGCTTGGCACCACCCTCTAGAGCAGTGTATGCATTGGCAATGGCACAACCAGTGTCGTTGTGGAAATGACATTCAATATCACAAGAAACGACTGACTTCAACGTCCTTATTAGTTCGTACACTTGTCTTGGGTTAGCACAGCCAACAGTGTCGGCAATACCAACTCTATTCACACCGATCTTGTCGACGGTCTTGTAGATATTCAGTAGGTCGACCAGGTCACTTCTGAAACTGTCTTCAGAGGAGAATCTGATCTCGATACCCTTGGACTTGACGAACTCGATAACCTCGACAGCACTCTTGGCAATGTAGTTCATGTCCTTACCGTGGGAGAACTGTCTCAAAAACTTGGAAGTACCGATAACGACATCGACACCGTCGACACCGGTCTCGACAGCCACACGGGCATCATCCATGTGGCAACGAATGTGAGTCAGAATCTTGGCCTTCAAACCAAGGTTACAGATGGCCTTACAATCCTGAAGAGACTGTTCCGAAGCCACAGGGGAGGTCAATTCTATGTAGTCAACACCGAAGTCATCGAGAGCCTTGGCGATCTCAATCTTCTTCTCGGTGTCGAAGAAAGCGTTAGCAAATTGCTCACCTTCTCTCAGAGTAGAGTCAATAAGCTGGAATTCCTTAACATTAGAAAGGAAATCAGCTGGGTTAGGCCCATATGGGTTAGAACTCTCGACAGTTGGAGTAGTCTCAGTAACTTGTTGGAATTGATCCATCTTTTTTTTTTTTTTTTTAAGCTATACTTGTTTTGTTTTTAACCTATTATTCTTACTGTAAAGAAACAATTTTTTTGGTATTACAAAGATCGAAGAGCTATTATAAACCTTATATATATATATTATTTTTTTTTTTCACAATTTTTCACAATTTTTCACTTCCTCCAACAACTAACAAAAACCAACAACTTCTTCTCCAAACGTCATTACTAAATCCGTAGTGTGAAGGTGAGTACGAAGGTGGTTTTGTATGATTGTTTGTGAGTGCAAGTATAATAATACAGTATTTGTAATTTTTTATGACTCTTACTCTTTGCTGCCCTTATTCGACCCCTACAAAAAAATAAAATCAAGGACTTTTTCTCATTTTCATTTCTTCTTGCACACACACACACACACACACACACACACACACACACACACACAGACAAAGTAACAGGGCAGGCATCCGTCCCTCTCTCTTTTGCTCGCTTGCTCTTGCTGCCGAAAGTGAGTTTCTCTTTTGTTAGCGTTGTGACTAACGGTTTTCTCTCTCTCTGTACGTCTCTCTGTGCGTCTCTCTCTGTGAATCGAGGACAGATCACACACAAAACCCATAAGGGAAAAAAAAAGTATACAACAAAAATCCTTCGGAAATAACATATGCATTGTACGATGATTTCTGTGTAATTTGCATAATTAGAATATAAAATTGCAACGGAATATCCCGTTGCAATTTTTTTTTTTGTTTCTCGTTCCGACAAAAAAAACTGTGGGACCCTTTTTTTTTATTGGAGCAGAGAATCGTGTTGTACCAAATTACATGTGCTTTATATGTACATAATGATGATGAGTATATTAGATATTAATAACATACATAGTTATATATGAAAAAAAATATATATATATATATTGATAGAGAGTGAAAAAAGGTGGAGGACTCAATAATTTCATGCTAGGTATGTGTATGATTCTCCGTCTTCTCCTCTTTCTAGGTAACCCTTTTGGATCAGACTATCAATGGCTCTCTTGATCAATGAGATTTTGGCGTTGAATCTTTGGTGGGATTGTGAGATACATTCGTTAACCAGTGTGGTGTGTGGTAGACTACGTTTTGTCTTCATGATACGGACTATACAGGCCTCCAAGAACGTTTGTCTCTCGGTGTTTAGTGCCTTTTCTATGTTCTCGCTCTCGCTAGACTGGCCAGCCATACCACTTCCCGCAGCATTGCCACCGTTATTGTTGTTATTGTTGTTGTTGTTACGTAAGATAGATGAAAGGATGTCGGTCTTGACACCACTGGCGAAGTTGATCTGGGTCTTGACGGCTCTGTATGGGGTGTTCAATTTGAACTCGGTGTCCCCCTTGATCAGGTTCTCTAACCCTGGTGGCATCTGCTGTATCAACTTGAATTTTATGAATGGTACCATAGATGACGCAATGTTCTGCAATGAAAGGTTGGTGGTCTCCTGGATCTCTTCCAACGTAACTGTTTCCTTGCTGTTAAACAGCAGTAATATGGACATCTGGAATAGAGTGACTGTGAAGGTGAAGGGTTCACGACCCGGTTTACCGATATTGGCTCTTAGTTCACCACGGCACAGGGGCCATAGCCATTTCAACACTCTACCATTGTGTTTCCCCGTGTATGTTTCTTCTAGCTTCTTGTGAGAGAGCTCCAGTTCCTTTGGTAATCTGAACTCTACCTCCTGGTAAGAGAATGGCCACATGTTCTCAGCAAGAATGAAAGGTTGTGCCTCCGGATAAGCATCTCTGGTGAAATCTGGTTGGCTCTTAACCAATGTCTCAAACTCAGTTTCAAACATCTTCGAGAGTCTGACATCCTGGAACATCTTGGTGATCTTACCAGTATATTCCATACTATTCTCTGTCTGGAGTCTTTTGATGATGTTCTCTTCATTAACAGAGGAAGTGGAACTCTCCTGGATAAGTCTCTTCCCGAATAGCTTTCTATAATGGAGCTCAAAGGCATCCTTATCTGTAATGAACTTGAAGATCGTTATAATGTCATCGTCGGTCATACCATTGACAATCTCAGGTTTCGTAGATTTCTTCAGTAGTTGGTCACTGTATTTAGCCAACATTTCAGAGGTCTTGGAAGTGGCTGATCTCGAAGAACCCGGAGGTAGTGCAAATTCGTTATTATTTATATATGCTCTACAAGCATTGTCCAGGGCCTTCGCAAATAGCGGGTCGGTTGGGAAACATTCCTTAACGATATTCTTAAACACATCATGAACTTCAAGTAATTTCTTGATATAATCCTTTGGTGGGAGAGTTTGAGCACTGGCCATAGCCATCTTTTTAGAATTCGTACCATCTGGTGTGGTATTCATAACGGCTGTCTTATGAGCTGAGATCAACTTAGAGATTTCATTTTCACCAGTGTTTTTGATGTAATTTTCGAGAACATCGGCCATTCTTGGAAGTAGAGAGAAGTCACGCAAAATCAAGTTGTACAATGCAGAAATCTTGGTGATATCTCTGGAGTCTAACAGAACAATAAATTCGGATTCTAGTTTATCAATGTGGTTCTTGATCAACACCTCGTTCAATGTTTCAGATAATGGTTTCTTAGTGTGATCATCCCAGTACATTGCCATACCCTTTTCTTCACGGGAAATAATTTCATGTGCTTTAAAGATATATTCAGTGACGGAATTAGTGTTCAGATAGTCCTCTGAATATTTCCTGTAGTAGTCTTCTGTCTTCTTCAAGAATTTCTTTTCGAATACCTGGATATATACATTTAGGTTTAACTTCTTTAGATCTTGAGGATCAATACCAAGAGCGACCAAGGACTTAATAGAAGTGGTAATAACATCTCTTTCGATAATTTGACCATCTCTTTCCGCTGTTATTTGATCAAGAATTTCTTTAATGAGCTCCTCACTGTTCGGGTCAAACATTACTTCCTTCCAAGTCATCAGACAAAGAGTATTTACATCGAAAATATGTCTCTTACCGTCACTTCTTTCCTTTTGAACCCAGTATCTGTTCATATAATCAAAAGCGTGATTCAAGAAAACTGCACCTATTGTGAATCTCTTCCATCTCCTAACATAAAACTGCAAAAAAGATTCATTTTCATCCCTCTTAAAGTTTGAAATATAGTGTCTCAAGTATCTCTTCAAACGCTCGTAGATTTCACTCCCTACAAGAATAGAGTTCTGACTTCCCGCTGTTGGCTGTTGTCTATCAGAGTTGAAGTGTCCAGAAGATCTAGATTTATTTACACAATAGTTGTAAATAGCAGTGTAAATTTCCATGTACATCGTGGGAGACAAAATCTTTTGCACCTTCTTGTGGGCAAATTGAGTTTCTTCATTACCCAAGATCTGGTCGATACCTGGTTGAATGAAAGTCCAGGTAGCATCCAGATCATCGGATCTTGGTAGATTCTCAGACATGATAAGATTAATAGTAGACTTGTTGTTTTATTTTCCTTTATGATAGATTCTTTTCTTTCTTCAGTTTAAATCAATGAGTGCTTTTAAGTCGACAAATACTGCAATAACAAAAAAAAAAAAAAAGAATAAACAAAAAAACGAGTGTATTCAGACAGTTAAACAAAATTTCTTGTATTCCACTTTCTGGATTTAAAGCCGAACGTTTATCCAATAATTAATTAATTTGAAACAATCGGATTTTACAACTAGTGGTACGTTCTTTATCCGTGCAGATAGCTTCTTTGATACAATTAATCAGACCTAAAAAAACAACAACAACTATAACAAAAAAAAAAATCGAGAAAGTAATTGTTATGGTCTTTTCCAAGTAAATACTTCTAGAAATCAGATTAGTTAATTCTTAAATTGCTACAACCTAAAAACAAAGGACCCTAGATCAAATCTGTCAAAAGTTCGTTATTATAACTTACAGATCTCGCCAGCTGCAAATTTATCATCCTCAATTTCTTTTTTTTTTTTCTCATTCTTTCCCCCGTTTCCATTTTCATTAACTATGCCGTATAGAAGGATGTTTATTATTTAATCATGTATATTTCAACTGTTACTTTCATAAAAATAAACAATTATAAAAGAAAAATAAGGCAGGTTACTATTTTTCAATATTGAGAATGTATAATTTATGTAAAGAAAGAAAGATACAATATGTATATATTCCTGCGCAAAATTTTCTCTTTAGTGTCATGTCTTTTGCACAGCAAAAGGTTCCAAAAATGTAATTGACAAAAAAAATGTATCTGCTTCTAACCAATCATATGAGAGTCACTCCTAATCCAAAAATTAACAAAAGAAGGGTACCAGACATAAGAAAAAACAATTAAAAAAAAAAGGAAAATACTAATTATTGGTAGACATGGAATGGACTTTATCCACTACCCTTGCAATACTGACAGAGAACGTGACTACCCATGCAAATAATAAAACAAATAAGAACGATGCTAATGCCTTTTGTTTCCGGCAGATATACGGAATCTTAGGGTAGAGGTAATTTCTATCTTCAAACTTATGGCCTAGTCCGGTACATACCCATTCCTTATCAAATCTTGTGTTGAATGCAAGCGCTAGGTTGGCACTAGCAAATATAATGAATAGTAAATCAAGCAAAATTAGCTTCAATTTCCCCAATGGATCTCTCAAACCCAACGGTTTTCCAGAGAATTCATCAACGGCAATGTAGAATGTGTATGCAAATGCTATGGTACTTACACAAATGGCCATGATTGTGCTGGCTTGTTGGGGTACACTTCCTTCAATTTTGTCTATTGTGGCGTCCGAATTCTGATAAATACGTACTGATAACCCCAATGATACTAGACATAATATACCGATGACGATACGGAATCCCAGAGGTAAGTACTGATTGTAAAATAGTAAATTTGACAATGCTGGTTTCCATTTCTGCAGCTTTCTTTGTTTCAATCGCTTCCATTTCTCTTTCTCTCTGTTTAACTCTTCGACCCAGTCGAGAGAGCCACTCTGTACACTCCGACCATCCTCCTGTCCAACAGAACTGGATGATGTTCCATCTGTTGTATTGGAGGCTTCCTTAGTTGGTTTGTAGTATGCATCTTTGACCTTCGAGATATAATTGACCCAATCAGCCTTATCTTTATCTGTTTTGAGTTCGAAATCCTGATTCACAGAGAAGTTAAATACCGCATCCAGTCTTTCTCCACCTTTCCACTCTGTATCCAAATCGTAAAGAATTTCTTCTTGTATCTTCCTCCTCTTATCCATCTCTACTTGATCAATAGACTCATCTTCCGGTATCACAAGCTCCAAGCCTCTATCATCACTTTCGTTATTGTATCTGTCGTCGTTGTCACTATCCCCAGCAATTATCATCCCAGCACCGCGTTGAGATCTACTTTTCATATTCCGGCCAATACTGCCACGGCTATATTCCAGACTGGCATCTGTTCCAGCAGACCGTCTGTCCGTAGAGTATGCAACATTAGAGCCCACATTTCCTATAAAATTAGCCCACCGCACCTCCTTGTCATTAGATTTATTTGCCACATGCACATCCCTAAAATCAGCTTCCAATACAAAAGGTGGAACAGTGTTAGGATACAACCCATAAGGATTCAACATTGTTTTCCGCTTTTTGTGTTCCTCCACACCATTTCCTTCCGAGTACGTCCGACTATTAGCTCTCTTACTCTCCTGATCTTGATCCACAGATAGATTCTTCGTTGCCACATCCTCTGGCTTCCCAGCAACATCCTTAACCATACGCTCCATCTTGTTTTTTTATTTTTTTTTTTTTTTCCTTTCTTCTATTTATTTACCTGTGTTTTTGTACCCTTTGTCCTCAACAAAATGATTCCGTTCTCTTATATTTGACAAAAACAAACAAACGAACAAGAAAAAACCATTCACTATCAGAATCAATAACCTCCTTCCCAGTTTCACAAAATCAATAACTCAGGTACCGTAATATCGAAAGAAAAATAAAATTTATAGCTCGTTTATTTGTTTTATCAGTTGATATGACTTTTTTAATTTAAATTTTAATTAAATTTCAATTTTTTTTTTCTTCACAAAAAAACAACAACAACAACTACTTATACGTCTAAAACACACACACACACACACAGAGAGAGAGAGAGAGAGAGAGAGAGAGAGAGAGAGAGAGAGAGAGAGAGAGAGCACTATACCACGGCACTTTCTGAGCATTGCCGTAGATATATTAACAGACCGCAATACAAATTTTTCTTGGGGTAGGGGTCCACAGAAATCAGCGTACAAAGTCTCTCGAGAGATATTAATCGTTTCTTTTTTTTTCTCTCTGTAAGGGCTGCATATACGGTGGTTTCTGTGGTGGATATTTTAACCATTGTAGGAAGTTATTAGTAGGCACGGCTGACTACACTTAATATATTTATTATATTAATATGTATTAATATAATATATACTATGTAACTACTTTATATTCCATTGGATGGGTGGAGACATTTTTTTTTTTATGATACGCAGTCTGTTATTACCAGTAGCCAGTTGTTCCAACTGCATGATACTTCTTCGGGCTGGTCTATCACTGGAGACTGTTGCTGTGGGGACTGCGGGAGGTACACTGGCGGTATAGGTCTGTTGTACGACCTAGAGTAGACCTCATCTTTCCTATTCTTTTTTTTGAGTGCCATGCGTGGTGGTGTTCGTATTGCAGGGCCTGCCAAAAACGTTCCTTGAGAGCTCACTGCTATCGATGACACCGAGGAGAACATGGCGTCCATGTCCAGCGGTTCTTCACGGTCCATCGAGATAAACTGTCTGAACAATTCATCATCGGCGCACGGCTGTGTGTCTTCCTCAGGGATGGTCGGTGCAACGGTAACTTCTACAACACGGTCAACGTCCTGGAAATCTGTGAAACTGAAAAACTCTTCCTCGAACTGCTGTCTCCGAGCCTCCAGTATCCCTCTGGCGTTCTCCTTCCACCAGTGTGTGAAGGAATCAAACAATTTAACACTGGTGGCTAGTCTCTCAGACGTGACCAACGGTCCATTAGTACCACCACAACCACGATAGTTGCCACGATAGTCACCACGACCGTCACCACGACCGTTACCACCTCCTATATCCCGCTGGTATGGGTGTGTACCCTCTATAGCCATTATAGTGCCTCTATTAGAAGAAAGCGGCGGCTTCCACTTCACCAAGTTGTCCTCCATCCTCTCAACAAACTTGCTTCCGACACGAGCCTTACGCCTGCTTTGCGTATCTATAACCAACTCCCTGACACTCTTGGCATTAGTATCCTGTGGCAAGAAGTATTGCCTAGTCTCACTACTTTGCCCATCCCTTGCACCACCACTCTCCTCATCAACATTCAAAACAATATCCAACGGACTATCACTCTCCAAATTAACCCTAGCAAATTTAGACATCTCTCTCTCTCTCTCTCTATCTTAATATCTTCCTTATTATCATTGTACTATATAAGTAATATATAAACCCAACAAAACCACCACCACATATATATTACCACAACAAATAACATCCTTACACACACACACATATATATATATAATACACCAAATATTATTTTGTGTCATTACCTGTATAACACAACACGAACTACATCCATTCGAATCCCACCGGCTGCAATCGAAAAAAAACAAACAAAAACAAACAAAAAAAAAAACGAACTTGCCCCTACTTTTTTTTTTCTCTTCGAGAGAGAGAGGAACGCGAACGATGGAACTCGTATCGAGGGCAGCACGAGAGGAATTGGCTCAGAAACAGACGCAGGAGAGAACAAAAGAATTTTTTTTTCTTTGTTTCGTTCTTTTCTTACCATTTGCTCTCTCGTTGTTACTGAAGAGTGCTCTTACTCTCTCTTACTCTCTTACTCTCTGTATTTTATACAAAAAATACCTCGAATTCAACAAATCATTTGTAAACTTTTATTTGATCTTATCTCTGGATCTTTCAATTGGAATATAAGTATTGTTTTATAAAAAAAAATATACAAATATAAAATAAAACAAGAAGGCAAAAAAAAAAAGGGAAATAGAAATGGCTGAAGAATTTAAAGAATTCGATGACTCGCTGCAGGAAGACCAATATAAGGTCTCTGCGAAGAAGACTGTTGATGAATATAAGAAACTAGATGCTGAAGATGAGTCTCTGGCTAAATGGAAGGAGTCTCTAGGTCTTTCCTCTGATGTTTTACCTCTGGAATTCGCTGGTGACACGAGGAAAGTTGTGATACAGAAGATACAGCTGCTTGTAGACACCGAGAAAGAGCCAATTACCTTTGATCTGACTAACGAAACCACTATCAAGGAGTTGGCCTCCAAACGTTACAAGGTTAAGGAGAAGTCCATATATAAGCTACGTATTACCTTCAAAGTGCAGCACGAGATCATCACTGGTTTAAGATACGTGCAGTACATTAAGAAGGCTGGTATTGCCGTGGACAAGATCGATGACCATTTGGGGTCGTATGCTCCAAACACCAAGCAGAAACCGTTCTATGAGGTTGAGTTGCCAGAGAGTGAAGCGCCAAGTGGATTCTTGGCTAGAGGTAACTACAGTGCTGTCTCCAAATTCATTGACGATGACAAGACTAATCATTTGACACTAAATTGGGGTGTTGAGATTGTTAAGAGGTGAAAAAAGCAAAAAAAAACAACCACTAATTTTAATTATTATAAATTCTCCCCTCTCCCTTCAAAAAAGAAAGACAAAAAAAAGTTCCTCCCGTTATTTGACAATTAGCATTTGATTTATTATCAACTATTAATATCTTCAAAATAATATCAGTTTAAAATCACTAAAAGAATACCTCTTCTATCTCACTTGTTACTTTCTTCTCTAGATATTTTTTGTTTTATTTTTCAATCTTTTTTATTTCTATTTAATTATTTGTTGTTTTTTTTTTATTATGTTGGATCCTATATATTATAATTGTGTAATAGTCTACTATATGGATAAAGCATTCATATCTTCGCTAAGTGCCCTTTCGTTTTTATCTACTACGGGCGTATCACTGGTCTTTGATAGCGATCTCCCTTGGTTTTCATAACCCTTGTATTGTCTATCATTATCGCTGTCTGAACCGTTTCTTTTAGGAGATACGTGCACACTCTCGTCATCAGGGAGTTGTGTGATTCTATTCCTATGTAGACTCTTCGAATGTTTCCTTGAATAACCTCTTGAATCACCACTGCCATTCTTGCCATACTGATATCTGTACCCGTATGGGCCCATACTGTACCGGGGCATACCACCTCCCATCATTGGAGGCATAGGCATTGCCCCATTCGGCATGCTTGCAGTGAAGGGTCCCATGCCGGGAGCCATGCCGCCAGCGGCAGCTCCCGATGCACCGCCCATCCCATCCATACCTGGCGAGAAAGGTGCACCATACATGTAAGGGTTTGAGCCATTGTACACAGCACCGGAGGCATCAATTGGAATTGGTACGGCAGGTGGATACATGCCTGGGTACGGCATAGGCTGGAATGGAACCTGTTGTTGCGGAGGGTACATCATGTAAGGCATTTGGTATCCCGCTGCAGCATTGGGAGGTACCTGCGGAATATACCCGTTGTAATGACCACTGCTGTGGTCAGAGCCGTTATTGTTGTAGGAAGACCTCCTTGAATGGAAACTCCCCCGTTTGGTGAAACTACCGCTCCTGCTCTTATGCTTATAGTTGTTGTTGCCCGACTCATTGCTCATGTTGCTAATGCTCGAGTTGCTGCTACTGTGATATGACCTTCTGATGTTTCTGTTTTGGTACCCCTTTTGATGGTACTGGTACTCCTGGTTCGACATGAAGCTATGGCGCGAAGTTTGGAAATCATCCGGCTGTGGTGAGTCGCCGTTCTTCAGTTCGTTAAAGGTATCCAATTTATCCTGCACGATCTTAACTCTATAGTAAGATGCCGAAGATTCTTTAGAGTCCTTGCTGTTTTCGTTATCATTGCTGTTCGGAAACACCTCATCGATATTCGTCACATCCCCATCGTCATTGTCCCCTCCTTCGTCATTGTCCCCTAATCTCTGAGACTCAAACAGGTTCTGCCTTATCTGATTGTAGTGCTCTTCTTTCTTCAGCCGCTCTTCCTCGAGAACCACAGATGAGCTAGAATTGTTGGACTCCAACAACGATGTCTCCCTTGTGTCCGAGGACAGAGGCAAGTTCTCCTGACTACTACTGTCATTAACAGTGGTGCTATTGTTATCTTCGTCTTTACTCTTCTCCCTCTTCAAAATCTTGAATTTTTTACCTGTACTAGAAGATTGACTCTCATCTTGTTGTTGAGATGAAGTAGGCGTAGGCGTAGGCGTGTGAGTAGGTGTAGACGTAGACGTGGGGGGAGCTCGCTCAGGAGATTCGCTCTCATCAACAAACTCGGGTTCCAAATCCTTCAACAACGGTTTCTCCCCTCTCACCCTCTGTGTCTCCTCCACCTTGAACAATATCACACAACTCTCATTGTTCCTCGCAATCACATGCCTCAAATGATGGTACTCTGCAATTTGGTGCGACAGCAACCTATAGTATGAGTTCATAGGCCTCAACTCCAGCGAGTTCTGGTTGGAATCAACAAAACTCAGAACAGAAGCCTCCATATCAATCACAAATTGCCTATCATGAGGCCGCTTAAACAGCGCAGTAAGCATAGCCGGAGTCAACCCAAGCTCCTCATAATCCATTGTAGAAACCATCTCTTTCTCTTTCTCTTTCAGTCACCTCTCTTTTTTACCTTCCCTTTCCTTTTTCAATATAAGTGATTTCCAAATAAAAATATATATAAAGGGTTTATATCTTCTTCTTGCTCTTCTTCTTCCTTTGTTCGGTCACCCTTCCCTTAATATTATATTATATCTATGTCTTTTGTCTTTGAATGGTACGCTCTCCCTTTTAAAGAAAAAAAAATAAAAAAAAGCAATTTCACCAGAAAGAAGAGACGGGGGGGGGCACAGAGGAGGAATAATCAAAAAACTCCGTTAATTTTATTTATTTATAATGGCAGACAATGATGGAAATGTTATGGGGGTGAAGAAGTATTTCTATATTATCAACGATAAAACCAATTGATAATAGTCTCAGTCTCTGTCTCTGCCTTTGTTTTTCTCTCTTTTTCACAAATGGTGTATTGGCTTACTCTCAGATATTTCACTTCACTCCTCTATAACAGATCAAAAAAAAAAACCGTTTTCTTCCTGTTACAACAATATAAGAAAAGAAAAAAAAAAGATCTACTTCTATATATATATATACTCTTCACAAAACCAAAACTATACCCGTAGATCAGATCATCAATCCCTTCTCTTGTATCTCTCTTAAACACATTGTCAATCCCTTACCTTTGTTCTCCCCCTCTCTCGCTTCTTCGGTGAATGGGAGAGTGAGAGAGGGTTCTGGAATTACCCGGACTGTTCATATACATACTCTATTACATCTGCTCAACACACATATGTAATACATTTGTGGTATTTCATACACACACACACACATATATATAATTCAGATAACAGTATATCTATGCATGTATCATATACTACTACTATATACTAACATATACAAAATATTACAATATATGCACTACCGTACAGTACGATATCCAGGTTCTCTCTTTATCATTTTGATATTTGTTTCGAGAAGGGGGGGGGGTGGAGAGGTGGAGTGTGTTCTATTGGTATATAACACATGCTGTTATTATATTTGTTCTTCCCTCCATTTAAGCTGTGGGATTTATACTGGAATACAAAAAGAATCTGAGAATACCCCAGAGAGACACACATATATTGTCAATAATATTAATCTGTGGGTTTTTAACCCTCTCCCCTACAATATCTCCACTATCAAATAGGTTGATGGCAAGTGTGTTGTGTGAACAACACACAACACACATACACATATACACACACACTCTTTCTGTGTAATCACGTAGTACGACACACAATTTTTCAACAGCTTGCCCCCCTCTCCCTCTCTCTCTCTCTTTCCCGCTGTGTGTGTGTGTGCATGTGTGTGTGTGTGACAAAAGGGAAACGTAAAGAACAAGAAGTTCATATATATTAATGGTTATTCCAAATGATTGGATTGTGCTGAAGATACCTTCAAAACGGGATAAACGGCCTGGGTATATATATATTTTCTGTTTGAATTTATTACTATGAACGCTGTGGTGGAAGATATTTTCCAGGTGAGGTTGTCTGAGGAGTCTACGGCGGGGAATGGACAGTATACGCTGTTGCCGCCAGATACTGAACAGAACATAGACGGGGTTATCTTGGCTCAGTTGACCGGCAATGAGCAATTGGTGGAGCCTATGGTGTACTTGAAGGATTGTTTCAATAGGACACTTCAGCAGAAGAGGAAGTATAAGCAGGCTGCAAAGGAGCAGCAGCAGACTTTTGAAGAGATCGAGACTTTGCTTGTGGGTTATGGTCTGGTTGCCTTTCAGATCGAGGAGTTTTGCATGCACGGGAGTTTCAAGAATTATATCAAGGGTATCTTGAAAAGGGTTGACGATTACACCACGTTTATCCCCAGAATCATCGAGAGAGCTAACAATGAGGGGTCACTATTCGAACTTGTTGAAAATGTGTTCACTAGCTTGGCAGCTTACTTGACTACAGACCTGGTGACATTTGATCTGAATGATGCTTTGACCTATAACAATACATTGAGCATTTTTGAGATGTTTTTAACTTTCAAGCCAGTAGCAGCATTGTTCACAAAAATTGATGGATTCTTCGCCGATTACAGCTGCAAAGCTAATGAATTTGAGAAGACCACCATATTGGGTCCAGTATTAACTTTATCGCCTCTGAACCCTAATGTGGCATTAAGGAACTATGGTGATAACCTAGAAAGATCCAAACAGCAAACCGCAATTATCCACGAATCCTTGCAAGCGGAGCATAAGGTCGTCGTAGAACGTCTCTTTTTTATTATAGATAAGATCATCAGGGGTTCAGAGGAGTCTAGAAGCGATATGATTAGTTATTTCGCCCAAATTGTGAACAAAAACCATCTACGAAGAGGTGACCATGCCAATCAAAACAAGCTAGCCTCTAATGCTTTTATGACTAACATTACTTTGATATTGGTTAGATTCTCCCAACCATTCCTTGATATTTCATACAAGAAGATTGACAAAATTGATGTTAACTATTTTAATACTCTGAACTTGTACCTTGACTTATCTGGGGAAACACGTTTGAACTCAGACTTTAGGGAAGCAGACCAATTTTATGACCAAAACAAGAAGGACGCAGAATCTAAACCCAACTTTATCTCTGATTGTTTCTTTTTAACTCTAACCTATCTACATTATGGGTTGGGTGGTACGCTACTGTATGACGAAAAGATATCTCCTCAATTGAAAAGATTAAGAGAAGAGATAGAAAGAATCAAACAAGCTGCACAATCCCAGGACGTTTTTGCATCATTTGCTACAATGCAATTAAAACAAATGGAAAAAACTCTAAGCATAACTCAGTCTATCAGACATGCATTACAAGGATTTTTCTCTCATAGAAACATGCAACTAGAGGTTTTTGATTTCATCTGTGGTGCTTCCACATTTTTAATGAGAGTGATAGATCCAAACCATAAATACCCATCAGAAACATTGAAATTGCCACTAATACCTGACCAAGTTGGCGTGGAGAATGTTGACAATGCAGACTACTTGAGGCAGAATGCACCAGTCCCATTCAAGTACTATCCAGAATTCTGTGTTGAAGGTCCAATCAATTACTCTCTGTACATTGCACAATATTCTAACTCTCCTATATTTAGAAATCCGAGAATTCACTCTTTCATTGAGTTTGGCACTACTGTTCTACGTTGTCCAGAACTGGTCTCCAATCCACATTTGAAAGGTAAGCTAGTACAACTATTCAGTGTTGGTGCCATGCCATTGAATGATTCGACACCAGGTTTGATGATGGAGACATTCGAACATGACGAGCTAGTAAAAAATAACTTGTTGTACGCTTTATTGGACTTTTATGTTATTGTAGAAAAGACTGGTTCTTCATCTCAATTTTATGATAAATTCAACAGTAGATATAGCATCTCCATTATCTTAGAGGAACTATACACTAAAGTACCTCAATACAAGAAGCAATTAATTTGGCAATCCAAAAATAATAGTGATTTTTTTATCAGGTTTGTTGCCCGTATGTTAAACGATCTAACATTCTTATTGGATGAGGGTTTGAGCAGTTTAGCTGAAGTCCATAACATTCAAAAAGAATTAGAAAATAGGGCTAGTGGCGGACAACCAGTGAGAGAAGAAAACGATCAAGAATTGCAATCTAAGTTGATGTCAGCAGAAAGACAAGCTAAATCCTCCTGTGGACTTGCTGGTAAGTCTGTGAAACTGTTTGAAATTTTCACTGGTGACATTCCTGGCGCTTTCTGCAGTTCAGAAATTGTTGATCGTCTAGCCAGTATGTTGAACTACAACCTCGTATCACTTGTTGGCCCAAAATGTGGCGAGTTGAAGGTTAAAGAGCCAGAGAAATACTCTTTCCATCCCAAACAACTTTTGAAAGCGCTCACAACTGTCTATGTCAATTTGGGAAGTGAAGATGAGTTTGTTAGTGCCATTGCGCGTGATAGCAGATCATTCAGAGTTGAACTGTTTGTAAGAGCAGTGCAAATTCTACAAGGTAAGATTGGGTTAGTGTCTCCCGAATTTTGCAATAAACTTCTGGAACTTGCAAAGGTTGCAGAAGAAAGAAAGGGTGCAGAAGAAGAAGAGGACATGGAATACGGAGACGCCCCAGATGAATTTTTGGATCCACTGATGTATACCATAATGAAGGATCCAGTTACTCTGCCCACATCTAAGGTTAACATTGATAGAAGCACAATCAAAGCCCATTTGTTGAGTGACTCTACTGATCCGTTTAACAGAAGTCCATTAAAGCTGGAGCAAGTTATTCCTAATGTAGAATTGAAGACAAGAATCGAGGAATATAAGAGGCAGAAAAGATCTCAGCGTTAGATGAGTATCCTACAACCCGTTTTTTATTTTCTTACTCGTTACTCGTTCTCTATCTCTCTCTTCATATCGCTATAATTATATTTCGTACTTAAATAGATATAAATGTAATAATCACAGCATATGGATGTTTTTTTGTTTTTTTCACTTTGAATAATAACATAATGCACTCAACGACTTACGACTTTCATAAATACCTTTTGCAATGATTCATGAAAGTATTACATGTAATTTTTTTAATACTTACCAGAATAACAAAAAAAATTTGAATCTACAAAGACGGGGAAACACAAAAGAGATGTTATAATAAATGGATTAAAAAAATAAACTAAAATTTAAAATTATATTTTTCTTTTTTATTGGGGGGTTCTTATGAGTGGGATATTTAAGCCTTGATAGCGTACTTTCTTTGTGGGAAAGCGATTTGCTTCTTCTTTTGCTTCTCAGTGACTCTGGTAGCCTCGAACTTGGTCAAAGCTCTTCTCAAAGCTCTGGTCTTCTTGGCTCTCAAGTCCTTTGGTTGGTACTTCTTACCCTTGTATAGTTGTCTGACGGCTTCTCTTTGTTGCTCGTTGATGATAGTCAAGACACGGGCAATGTCCTTTCTAACGGTGTGGATCTTTGGCAAAGATGGTCTGGACAACTTTTGGACCTTCAATTCAGCCAATTCCTTCTTCAAGGAGATCAATTGGTTTTCCAATTGTTCCTTAGACTTGGTTCTTAGTTCGTAAGCTTTAACACCGGCCTGTAAATATAAAACATTCCTTACTTTTTTTTTTCCCTTCATATCTAATCAAACAACAACAAAAACCACTCAAAATATATCTAGGAACTCTCTCTCAAAAAAAAAAAACCTTCAAAAATACCTTGTTCTTAAAAATGAAAAAAATGACCACCATGTCAGATAATAGATATAGATTTTTTTGGGGGGATATTCCACTGTCGTTGTTTTAATTAATATCGTATTGTTTGGATGAGAAAAAAAAGAAAATGAAATAGAAAACAGTTAGTAAAAGAAATCCTAGATAAAAACTAACCACTAAAAAGATGTTGGATTAGAGAAAAAAATAGAGGGAGAGAGTATTGCTATAATCGCCATAAATTCCTTTAAACGCTGTTAACTCATAAACAACCATATACCTAACAACCATGTTTAAAAACTTCGCACACCTATTACTCCCCAATAGTTCTCACTTTCCGTCCAAATTCCAACAGGACACACTTGTCAAACATACCATTTTTGTTCCAATCGACTGTCTTTGCTATGATTCAAAGATATTCAAATAATAACCAATACGTAGAAGCTATTATATACCAAATTTTTAATGATAAAGAGTGATGGCAAAGGAAATTGCAAAAAACCAAAAAAATTTTTTTTTTCCACTTTGACGAAAAAAAAAAAAAAACACAGCAAAATTTTTGCCTGGCTCCCAAACGGGTGCCGGGGGAGGTGGAAATCTTCTCCCATTCTCACTTACCCGCATATGGTAATATTACCCGGCTGCTGTTCCCCAGACCACACCGTAGCTGATGGTGTTCCGTTGTGTGTCGCGGTGAGAATTGCCGCAGAGGAGGGTTGTGGATTTTGGGGGAGGGTTGCAAATCGGACAAGAGAGGTGGGGGTATGGTGACTATTCGTTGTGTGTGATTGTATGATGGGAGTGGGGGGAACTGGTGCCCAGCCAGGGGGGGTGAGTTAGGCAGAGGCTAGGCAGGGGGTTGGAGACGCTAGGCTGAGGTTAGGCAGTGGGGTAGGCAGTGGTGGTACAGCAAGCTAGGCTGAGGCAATCCAATCCCCTAGGCTGTCAGGAAGGGGGTGAAAGTAGACAGACATGGTTCTCTGGCCTCAGTCAATCCATGTCATTACAAACCCTTCATCCTTCTCTCCCCCCTCTCTTCTCTCCTTCTCAATTTACCCGACCACGAGAAACGTGTTCCGTACATTTTCTATTCTTCACACCAACTGATTTATCCCAAAGAAAACCGTGCAGAGATAAAATTCGAGGTTTTCCTATTCAGGTAACTTTTTTGCAACGCTCTTCTTGTAAGAAATAAAGCGGAGGAAAAGAAACGAGGAGATGCAGAAGGGGGTTACAGTACAGATGGGTGTACGGATGGTACCTGAACCAGGAGAGAGAGAGAGTGAGAGAGTGAGAGAAAGAGCAGTCACAAAAAAAGTATTTTTTTTTTTTTCTTTCTGAAAATTTCCCGAATTTTGACACAGTACAAATCTGAATGTGTCAAAAGAAATTGATTTACTTTTGAACTCACAAATATTATTGCATATTTTTTATTTTTTTAATCATTCTTTAAATCATATTTTAAGTCGTGGTGTTTTTTTTTATATTAGAAAGTTTAAGTTCTGTAAAAATAATTTTTTTTTGTTCTTTGCAGTGTTGTTTCATGACTGTACCTTACAAAGAAAAAAACATTGATGGAATTCAATGAAATACCATGCAATTTTAAGGAAATGATAATCTAATGTAGTAGTAATATTTTTTAATTAATTTTTTTTTTTATGTATTATTGTTTTTACCGCTGGCAGTATTGATACATATGTATAAAAAAAGATAAAGGAAATTAAATGAAGAATAAAAGGAAAAGAATTAAAAAAAGTAAAAACAAAAAAAACAAAATGGGGATTAAAACACTTGTTTATTAAACTCAATTAACAATTGTTTCAATTATGAATTTCCACTTACGATTTTTTTTATTTTTTAATTTTTTTAAAATCATTCATAATAGTTCTTTTTTCTTTAATTTTCTTGTGTTTATTTGGTTTTAAGTCTTATCGTACATGCAAAAAAAAACAAACAATTCAATTTGTTTTCTTTGTTTTTTTTGGTTAAATTAGAATCAGAAAAGAAAGAAAGAGAGGAAAAGATGTTTTTGAAAATAAAACAACAATATTTATCTTGTTTTACTAAATAAAACCTTCCCCCCTCTTCTTCTTTCTTTTTTTTTTTAAATAACTAATCCCTTTAAGATTGGTTGCTCAAGTTGTTACTCAACCATTCTAGACCCTCGTACAAACCTTCACCAGAGGTGGCACAAGTGGCCTGGATGAACCAAGGACGGTTTCTTATGGAATGTAGACCCAACTTCTCGGTGATCTCAGCAGCAGACATGGCCTCTGGCAAATCTTGCTTGTTAGCAAACACCAACCACACGGCGTTTCTCAATTCGTCTTCGTTCAACATTCTCTGCATAACCTCTCTAGCCTCGCCGATACGAGATCTATCGTTGGAGTCAACAACGAAGATAACACCCTCGGTGTTTCTGTAGTAGTGTCTCCACAGAGATCTGATTCTGTCTTGTCCACCCACATCCCAGACGGTGAAGGAGATGTTCTTATATTGCACAGTCTCAACGTTGAAACCAATGGTTGGAATGGTAGTAATAACCTCACCCAACTTCAACTTGTACAAAACAGTGGTCTTACCAGCACCATCAAGACCAACCATCAGGATACGCATTTCCTTAGAACCGAAAAGGTTACTGAACAACTTTGATGCAAACAAACCCATTTTTTTTTCTGTCTTCTTAGTTTATCTTGGTTCTTTTGGAAAGGTCAAAAAGAAAGAATTCCCAATATGTTTATACAATTAAAAAATAAAAACAAGAAACAAAAATTGAGTCTTGTAAGTAAGGAATAAGTTTAAAATTGAAAAACTTCCACTAGAACAAACAATATAAGAAGTTAAAAAAAAAAAAAAAAAAAAAAAGGGCTTTACGTGTATTCAAAATTTTTTTTTGCTTCCTTCGGGGAAATTTTTTACTTTTTTTTGGTCTCTTGTCATTAACCACGTGAACACGTTGGCGTTCTACGGTGATTTCAAAGCGTGAAATTTAACTTTCTTTCCCCATTTATACACGTGATTGACATGGCTGGTATAGTCGTTGATGAGGATATTGTATATGACGTGTCAGTATACGTTCATGGTGATAAAACAATGATTTAGTTTGATTAAGTCAAACTTTTACAATTTTATATTTATATATAATGATAACAATCATTGAAGTATGATTTATGTTATATATTTCAGATGAAAAACTCTTTTTTATTTTTGTAGAACTGTGGTATATAATTTATTGATAATAATTTTTTTAAAGAAAAAAAAAGAAAGTTTAATATTTGCTTGTTTTTTTTGTTTTATTTGCCCAGGTTCATTTTGCAATCGGAGTAATGTTTCAACCCTCTAATAAAGACAGAGTATGTGACTCTGTTGTTATCTTGTTCCCAAAAGAATTCGGTGAGACGGATATGCCAAGGTGGGAATCCCTGTAGATCAAGGGTAGGTCCAAAAAAAATTAATAAATCGGGTTCTACACAGACCAATTTGGACAAAAGAGTGTGAAGCAGATCTAAAGTGATATCTTCGGGTTGCAAGAATTTCTTCTCTTTGCAGTATCTGATTAGGGTCTTGGTTAAGTTGACAATGGCCTGCCTACCATCACGTTGGGACAGCAATGTAACACTAATAGATTCAGTTCTGCGTAGTCCACCGCTATTGTAGTTATTGTACCTGTGGAATTTCTTGCCAAGGTTTGGAATGCATACCGTAAAATCTGGCATGTTTTCGCTTGAGTAATATTTGAGTAACGTGGCGAATATCTCATCCTCTAAAGTATTGATGTTCTTTTGCAGTTGCCCTGCTGCCTCATACAATACCAATTCTTTAATACCCGCAGACACACTCCAAGAAACTATTTCACCAGCATTGGAAAGCAAGCCATATAGACCGCCCCCAATGTGGCCTATTGGTTTCATTTCTAGTATAACCGCCAATCTCGTTGGCAACTTAGAAAACCTCAAAACATCCTGTCTTATGAGCTGTGGCATACGTGATGGATTGTATATGAATGTGAGCAGTGCCAGTCTTTTTTGGTTGTATTGGTACTGGGTGTAACGGAACATGGCGAAAAATAGGTATATGACAGCAAGTAAAGTCTTGTAAACGAAGTCCTCAATCTTGTCGATATGTCTCCTCACAATTTTGGCCTCTTTCGTGCTTTGTTTAACCATTTCCACATCATAAAAGGTATTTTTATTGTGATTATTATAGGCGGTTGTCTTATCGGTTGTTAACAAAGAATCTAAAATAGCCTTCAACGACCGCACAATAGTGTTTGCATCACCGTTAACCAGACACTCCATTTCAGGAGCTAGATCTCTAGTTGCTATTTGTATTACCTCATCATCTTGTTCTACTGTGAAGTATTTCCGAGTATCTTTTACTATCTGATCAACCACTCCATCGGTAATCCCTGTCATATTCAAAGAGGATCTGGAACTTAAATCTAAAATCACAGCAAATCAATGAACAAAATGAGGAAAAGACCAGAGAAGAGAAGAGAAGAGAAGGTAGAGAAATGAGCAAAATTGATTGTCCTAACAAGGATGTAGTTACTAATCAACCTTGATCCGCGATAATATTATTTTAATAGTAATTGATTGAAGATTCTGATCAATGAGACAGAAAAAAGATCTTATAAAAGGATCAATAAAGTATACTTCTGCATTTTGTAATATTTTGCTTCTTCAAGAACTGCCAGGAACTATTTATACTTTGATAAGTTTTCGATCTGACTGGCGCATATCTCACGTCGTTTCAGATCAAAACGACGCAACCGCTGATCTGTTTCACAAATTTAGTATGTCGTATTGGGGGATGTTCGATATAAATGCATACTATATTTTGAGAATGATTGTTTTAATGAAACATATCTGCAAATTTTAAATATTGTTTTAAAGAAAATATTTAAAGGTTTTTTTTTTTATTAATACATACTGAAAAACTGGTTTAATTGAATTACTAGTTGTTGTGATTTTTTAGGGTTTTTTAAATTTTGTTATTTTTAGTTCGTTGAATTTCTAATATCAATTTTATTATAGTCGGCGAGAGATGTTCCCACTTGTTCTTTCGTGCTTATCAACATTCATTTATTAGTTTTTCTTTCTTTCTTCCTTTCTTCCTTTATTTCTCGGTAAAACACAAGTTATGCAAAAGTAGTGATTTGTCTTGTCATCGATTATAATCAAAAATCATAAATTATTAATACAATAATGGATAGGAAAAATCCCAGTATAACAATTGCACACGTAATTGATTAGAATACAAGTAATGGAACATCAACATTTCATAAAAAAAAATTGGAAAAACAAATAATAATTATGGATTGGAAGAAAGCAGGAATGAAAGAAAGAAAGAAAGAAGTAATACTCACCGACAATAGAAAAGTTTTCTTACTTTTTTTTTGTGCAAATGAACATGACAGATGAAATGATAAAGGGGGGGGATCAACAGAAATGAAAAATTAATAAATAATAATAGTAAAAAAAATAGAATAAGAATAAGAATATTAAAATATAATGCAAAAAAATCTTTTGTTTATGCAATTTGGTTGAATAGTAATTATTTCAGTACCAATGTCTTGAGTTAATTTTATTTCATTTCATTTGTTGTGTTTTCTTGTTTTTGTCTTTATTTCGTTTTTAGTAGTTGTTTTTGTTTTTTAAAAAATCGTAAAATGTTTTGTTTATATTTTTATTTTTACCTCTGAGGATTTGTAAATGATGTATCTGTATTTTGACTTGTGTACGTGTTACTCTGGATTAACTGTGACATGTATGAGTTGATAGTGTCTAAATTTCCACGATTTCTATAAGAATTTGAAGAAGAGGGACCTTCGTCACCTAAATCAAACTCAGATTCCTCATCACTGATATCAGGAATGCCCGATGATAATCTCCTGCTGACACTGTACAACCCAAATCCGTTTCCTAAATCAACAAAATCGTTGTGCTCGTCAAACGTATTGGTTTCTCCTATCTTGGAATTTGATCTGGACTTTTCAATAGGACTATTGCTGTTTTCAGAGTTTTTACTGGAAGTTTTGGTCCATCTTGAAAATAGTCCTGGCTTCTTCGAGTCTGTATGTGAAGAACTTTCGTCGTTAGAACTCTCATTGGGGATTGCAGGTGTCGTGTCATTATTGATATTAGCGTTATTTCCACCAGCGAATTCCTCAATGCTAGCTGCTGTTGACAATGAAGGTGGACCTCTATTAACTATATGTAATACCATTTCATTACCGAAATCGAGGTACTGGGTTCCATCCGTAGAACTCCTAATTGGTACACTACCGTGATTCGCAGGATACTGTAGGTTATAATCTGTGCTATGGTGCGTATTCACAGAGTCATTCCTTGGTGTCAAGCCGTCGCTCATTAAGTCGCCATCAATTCCATTAGTAGGAAACTGTTTTTCATGAATATCTTGTTGAGCAGGTTGTACTTGTTGTTGCTTTTGGGCGTGTTGACGCTGTTCACGATGCCCGTAAGTCTTTGCTCTATTTCTAATCCTTTTATTCCACTTGGCTGAAACAATACCGTTCGGTGACTTCGAGTATAACTCGTCAATTTCTTCAAGCGTTAGACCTCTGGTTTCATAAACGGTGAAATAAACGATAACCAAAGCAAGAGCATTCAAACTACCCCAAATAAAATAAATTTTGGGACCAATTAGGGCTCTTCTTTGACCAGTATCCACGATGTATGGCGTGATGAATGCACAAACAAAATTGATCAACCAGTTGGCGGCAGCGCAGATAGCGGTACATTTTGCTCTAACACCTAAAGGATATAACTCAGCAGAAATGACCCACACTACCCCACCCCAGGTGGCAGCAAATGATGCAATAAATAGACAAATAAATGATATCATAACCTTGTTAGCCACAACCGATTGTGTTGACGACCCCACTATGGCAATGATAAAATTGGAGATCGTCATGATGACACCACCGTATAACAACACGCTTCTTCTACCTAAGTATTCGACTAGGAACATACCCGGGACACTGAATCCCACATTCACGGCGTATGTGATTAATGACACTATGTAACTGTTCTTGATACCTGACCTTGTGAAAAAACTGACACCGTAATAGAAAATAAAATTGATACCTGAAAACTGCTGGAATGCTTGGATGGCAATCCCTGTGAACATCCTCAAAGTTTGTTTAGGTCTGCTTTTGTTTGACCTAAAACAATCCCAAAAGGTAGTCTTACCAAAGGATGCCTCATAGTCGAAAGTGGCTTTAATCTCAACCAGTTCCTCCAGAAGTCCCGAATCATGTACTGGAACGCCCCTCAGGAACGCTAGCGACTCTGCGGCTTTATCCAGTTGGTCTCTCAGAATGTAGTAACGTGGACTTTCGGGCAAGAATAGCATACCAGCTGCTAAAGTATATGCCCAAACATACTGGAGGCCGATGGGGATTCTATAAGACGAGGCGTCACTTCTATTGTGAGTTCCCTGGGATACGGCACTGGAAACCAATAACCCCCATGTAATAGCCCACTGATACGTTGAAATAATTGCACCTCTCAGCGATTTGTGCGCTGCCTCTGCCTGGTATAAGGGCACCACAGCAGAGACCAGCCCTACACCTAAACCTGAGATGACCCTCCCGGCAATAAGCAGATTAATACCGTGCGCCGCGACCTGCAGGGAGTTCCCCAGTGAGAACACTATAGCAGTGCTAAACATAATTGTCTTTTTCCTCCCGTATTTATCCGATATGAAGGGAGCAGACAAAGCACCCACAAACGTCCCCAGGGACAAGAACGACACCAGGATAGCCAGCTCCTTGGAGGTGAACCCCACATGGTTCGGCGATATATTCTGCCGCACGTACTTCATGTCTACTATACTGTTAATCAGCCCAGTGTCGTAGCCAAACAGGAACCCGCCCACGGCCACGAACACACCCACGACTATCGACATCAGGTAAGACTGCTCCTTGGGAGGCTCCGCAAACAACTGCGACGTGTCGCCTATCGTCGACATCTCATCAGAGAGTATGGATATATCGTATTCTATATCGTCGTTGTTGTTATTGATTATACCATCTCTGACTCCATCTCCATCTTCGTCTCCGTCTCCGTCTCCACCTCTCACCGTCATGTCTCCTTCTTCTTCCACATCTCTCCTCAACTCCGCATCTCTATTTCTATCTATATCTATATCCATATCCATATTCATATCTCCTTGGTGCTCCACCATATACAAGTTCCTGCTGTTCAACGTAACCTGCCCTGAACTCAACGAGTCAACACCATCCGCATTCACACACATCCCCGCCCGCAACTCCTTCTCCACACCTTTACTCCTCTCAACATTACTACCTTTCTCCTTCTCGTCACTGCTACTGCTACTATTAGACACATGCCCTCTGTCTCTGTCTCTACTTCCTATCTCCGCGTGGGACCGCCGCTGCCGCACCAAGCTAACCGCCTTGATCGCCTTCCGCAGCATCCCGGCCCTATCTCGCTCTATCTGTTTCTCTTCCGTGTCTACCATCTCCTCATTTCTTTGTGTTAACTTCTTTACAAATAACGTTTGGTTTTTTTTTTGTTTAATATCTTAGTAAGATAAGAAGATACAAGATCAAAATATGAAAGAATTAGAGAAACTTCAAGAATTAGTCTTTTTACTTAAATTTTTTTGAGAGTTTTTGGGCAATCCTTCAAAAGAACATTTAAAATCAAAAAAAAATTCAAAAAAAAAAAAAAAAAAGAAGGAACCCCGAGAGACGTTCAGTCACTTTTTCCTTCCCCCCTACGGTGTTTTCTGTGGTTCTTGTCTTTTTATTGAGAGGGAGAGGGGTGCTCAGCCAGTCTGTGCGGGAATTTCTGAGCAGCGCGTGTGGGGTTCTCTTCTTTTTTTTTTTTTTCGGTCCAAAAATTTGGTGGGTTATCGCTTTGTACGTGTTCAGCCGTGTGTGGGGTAGTATACGTATGTTGTGATATTACATTTTTTTAATACAAATGTATAATTGCTTATATATATATTGATATATGGTGTCTTCTTTTTTCTTCTTTTTATTCTAAGCTGTTGCCTCGGAGATGCTGATGATACGCTTTACACCGGTGAGCCAGTTGCCACCTTCTTGGGCGTGGTTGGTTGCGATGTCCTTGTGGATTTCCATGGCCTGGCTGTAGTTCTTCTGTTTCAGCAGGTCGATGATCTGCAGCAGCTTGTCCACGGTAGGCTGGGTCAGCAGGTCCTGCTTCTCCAGGTGGGTGAACAGGATGCGCAGTCTCTTGTCACAGTCCTTTAGCTGCTTGCTGTACTCCTTTGGTGTCAGTGGGGTGACGCGGGCAAGCTCCGAGCTGAAGAACTCCTTGATTGGCAGTTGGTCGGCTGGGATGTTGCTGTTGTCGTTGCCCGCTGTGGTGCCAGTGCTAGTGCTAGTGCCAGTGGTGCCCGTAGGGGTGGCGTTGGCTGGCTCGGTCATGTCGATAGGAGAAATAGTGTTTCTGGTTGGGACCTGGGAGGAGCCAGTGCCGGCTGCAAGTTCAGAGGCGATTGGTTGCTGTTGCGGTGGGGCGCTTGGTTCCAGAACGCTGGCGGCGTCCTGAGATAGAGTCTTTGGTTGTTGGTTGCGCTTCTTGCCAACGATTGGTGGAGGACCAGTGGAGGCCTTCTTGGTGATTGGTGGAGGGCCAGCAGACACTGGAGGTGGCATGTGGCCTCCCTGTGGAGGTGGGACCATACCACCGGCAGCCTTCGATGGGATATGTGTGTTGACGTATGGGCTGGCAGGGACTGCTGCACCGGTGGCACCAGCTGGTGGTGCGTATGGGTTGACAGGCTTCTGCAATGGAGTCATGTTGCTAGCTGGAGGAGCGTATGGGTTGGCAGCTGGAGGAACAACACCACCAACAGCTGGTGGAGCGTTCATAGCGGATGGCTGGTTCAACTGTGGAGTTTGAGGAGCATACATGTTCGTGGACTGACTCTTACGTGCGGAGTTGACGTCCTCCATGTTGACGACAGATGAGTTTCTGGAGGCTCTCTTCTGTGGAGGTGGAGACATCATGCTAGTAGAGACGTTTCTGGAACCATTGGCTTGTGCGAATGCACTTGCAATAGACTTGTTTGGAACCATGTTTGGAGATTGGATACCCATAGATTGAACTGGGGCAACGGTCACAGGCTTGGCACGCTGGGCCTTCTCCTTGACTGGCAAAGCAAGATCGTTCCAACCATCGTTGGCCTTCTTGTTCAAATGTGGGGTTTGACCAGATAGAACGGAAGAAGGTCTTGGAGGTGGTTGGTCAGAGGCGACAGTGTGAGGAGACATTGGCTGTTGTGCAGCCATGGCCAGAGATTGAGCAGCAACATTGGAATATGGGTTAGCTGGTGGGATGAAAGACGTGGCCTGTTGTGTTTGCACAGGTTGGGCTACGCCTGGTGCACCGAATGCATTGATTGGTTCGGTAACAGCAGCAGCTGGTGGTGCGTATGGGTTTGCCTTAACACTAGTGGTAGATTGACGCTGTTGCAATGCTGGAGCTGGAACAGTGGCAGTTGGGAAACCATTGTTGATTTGTGGAGTGAATGGTGTTTGAGAAGAGATTGGAGCTGGGGCTGGTGGAAGGTTTACTGACTTCTTAGCAGCAGAAGTTAGGTTAGTGTGAGAGCCGTATCTGGCCTTTCTAGAGGTAGTCTCGGCAACCTTACCAGAGGCGACCAAAACTCTCTTCTTCTCAGCAATAACCAGGTCATTGTCTTCAGGAAGAATGTCCAAGAATAGCAAAGCCAATTCAAAGTTACCAGTAGCGGCAGTAATGTTGATGAATTCGAAAAACTTGGCAATTAGAGATTCGTTGGAGATCTTTTGCTTCTTACCAACAAAGCTAGACATAATAGTGAATCTTTCAATGAATTCAGTCAAGCATTCAACGTGTGCATCATAGGTGGTCTTATCTTGCTTCTTCAACTTGCCTTCCAAAGTAGGGAACTCCTTCAACCAGACGGCAGCAATCTTGTCTAGAGAACCAGCGGCAATGTAAAGAGCCAAGGCGTTTTGTCTGTCCTTGTTTTCTAATAGTCTGTCACCCAATTGAAGTAATTTCTCATTCTTGACAGTTTCATCGCCGGCATGGAAGTTTAGAATAGACTTGGTGATGTACTTCCACTGGGAAATATCCAAGTTCTCAATCAGATCGTCAGAGTTTTGCTTAGCTGAGGAGAACAGAATTCTAGACAAACTAGATTCCTTACCATACTTGGCGAAATAGGAGTCCTTGATGTCTAGTTTTATCTTGTCACTGTCGGTGCTTGTAGAAAGAACGAATGCCTCTAGAATAGAGCCGTTCTTCAACAGCTCGTTAACGGCCTTCTTATTGTTACCAGATAGAATGCTGTCGACAACGCCGATCTCCTTGGCATCTATCTTGAAGGAGCCAGAAGGTTGGAAGTTGGTCTCGATCTTCTCGAAGAACTCGTCACCTTCCTTTTCTTCGTCCCTCTCCTCGGACTCGGTGTCATCGGACAAATCTAGGGCATCCTTCAAGTACTCTTCCTTACCGTCCATGGACAATTTTTCAAGCAAGTTCCAGTCTTCTTCGTTACTGTCGTCAACAACCTTAACCAATCTTTGGTTGATCAATGCGTTGAAGTCACCGGACTTGACAGCATCGACTAGTGTGTTATCGGATTGCAGGTCGGAGATCTCTGGCTTGGAGATCTCGATGCCCAGGCCATCTTCGGTGATCTGGACCAGCTTACCACCAAAGGCCCACTGGGCGGAGGCGGAGTTGTTGCCGTACCATGCTGGGGCCTGCAAGTTGACCACGGTAGACTTGATCTCGCTCTTCTCCTCGGATACGTGGTTCCAGAAGTCAGTCTCGGACTCCTGTTGCTTGGTTTTGCTGACTTCCTCATCCAGGGTGGTTTCGAAGTTCTGTAGAGTCTGGACCTCGACCCTCTTGCCGTCCAACGTGGCGAAGGCGAACAGGTCTGGGGCCTGTGGGGCGAACTTGGACTTGAAGCACCAGTTACCGGTGGTTGTGTACTCCGTGAGAGCCTCGCCTGATTGTGGGTTCCACAGCATGACGGAGCTGTCACGAGCACTAGACAGCAGCATGTTTTCGTCCTGTTGGCACCAGTCCAGAGACAAGATACCCTTGGAGTGGCCGTGCCCTTGGTTGTTAGCCGCAGACAACACTTGCAGCGGCGTGTTAGAGTTTCTCAAATCCCAGACCAGCACCATTGGCTCGTTATCGTTTGAGGTAGCCGTGGCGACCCTGGTAGAGTTCAATGGATGCCACTCGACAGCGGAGAAGTCGACCTTGGCACCCGTGGCAGGGGAGGCGTAACTCAAGTGAATCACCTCTTTCTTGGCCTTCAGATCCCAGATAGAGGCGAAGTTACTGTTGCTGGCGGACGCGAACACATGAGCCAGCGACTTGTTCCAGGACAACGAGTGCACCTCGTCTATCGTGGAGATAGAAACACCGGGAGTCAATGGCTGGTAGTCGTTGTTGTTGTTGTTGTTCTTCTGCTTAGAGGACACGCACTTGTTCAAATCCCATATGAAGATCTCCCCAGAGTTACCGCCGGACAACAACACGTTATCCTGCTTGCTGTTGAATTTGACAGCTCTCACCAGAGAAGAGTGCTTACTGAAAGAAGCACTGCTCTTCAAAGTCTCCTTGTCACTATCGAACTCGAAGATCTGCACGGCGCCATTGTCCATGGCACCAGCAATGTACTTGTTGTCACCCGACCAGTCCAGATCCTTAAACTTGGCGTCAGCCGTGAGTGAGAAGCTAGGCTTCTCACTCTCGGTAGCCAATAGCGACCATAGCTCCAACTTCGACTCATTAGAGAAATCAGCGTCAATTGTACCAGACGCGGTACCAGACACCAGGTATGGAATTCTATCATGAGACCACGCGAACGTAGCAGTACGCGAGTACTCAGCAATCCTGACCATTATTACTTTGTTAGATTGAATATAGTATAATATAGTATAATATAATACAATCACACACCAATACAACCAACTCAATAATAAAAAAACACCAGAATCAATATATATATATAGAATATTAAAAAGGAATTGAACACCTTGCCGGGGGAAAGAAGAAGGGAAGTCCCTCTCTCTCTCTCTGTCACTCTGTCTCTGTACAGTGTAGTTACCCGGACCCCACAGCACCAGCAACAGCACACGCACAGTTGGCCTCTCTCTCTCTGTGTCAATTTTTTTCACCGGGCACAGACACACACGCAGACACACACACACACACAGACGGAGAGCGAGAGGGTTGGTAAAATTTTTGTTGGTTTTTTTTTTCTTTGAGAGTGGGTTTCGTTATTAGTGATGTTTGTTCGTTGTTTGTGAGGTTGATATGCATGGGTTTCGTATATTGTGCTATGTTGGTGTTTTGACTTGTTATTTTTTATTTTTTTAGGGGTGTGTTTCCCTGAGGGGAGTGTGTGTGTGTGTGTGTGTGTAGGTGGTTTTTATATAGTGTATTGTATTGTTGTTGTATTGTGATATTGTGATATTGTGATATTGTGATACTTTGTTGTATTGTATTGAATAGGATAGTGTCTGTATATTTCTTTTGTAAATGTCAGAGAGTAAGTCTAAATATTATGAGGAGGCGTTGCAACAGTATAAGGAGATGGTAGAGGAGGAGGCTGCCGAAGGTGATGAACGGGACGCTTGGGATAAGAGAATCACGGATACAGGGTGTTACGTTGAGAATCTGGCTTTGCAGCTGTGCCATGCCGAGACTAACGATTGGAGACAGTGTTTCCCAGAGATGACTCAGTTTAGGAGTTGTTGGGAGAAGAACGGGAACAGAGACCGTGTTCAGACAGTAGATAGAGAAGGGACTTGATTCTACATTCATATATATATATATATATCTGTTCTTCCCGTTTTATAAAACACACAACTGTAAATATTAATTGTCGTATAATGAAATTTTGATGATATTGCATTGTATTGTATTGCATTGTATTGTATTCTAGAATGTTCGATTTTTTTTTTTGTATTTTTGTTTTTTTTTTGATCACCTCGAGACTCGAACAACTGCGTATATAAAGACAATAAAAAGTTCCAATTGTATTTGTAAAATTGTATAAATGTTAATTTAATCACAACATCTTGTCACAATCTATCTTTCTGCTGTAACTCAATTGAATCCAACGACGTTTTTTTAAAATCAAGAAGAAAAGATGAATCCTAAGGCTTATTTTGATGTTTCTATTGGTGGCTCTCCAAAGGGCCGTATTGTGTTTGAAGTGTACAAGGATGTGGTTCCAAAGACTGCTGAGAACTTCTTGAAGTTGTGTGAGGGGAATGCCGGTATGGCACAGACTAAGCCAGACGTTCCTTTGTCCTACAAGGGCTCTATCTTCCACAGAGTCATCAAGGACTTCATGTTGCAGTTCGGTGATTTCACAAACTTCGACGGTACCGGTGGTGAGAGTATCTACGGTGAGAAGTTCGAGGACGAGAACTTCCAATTGAAGCACGACAAGCCGTTCTTGTTGTCCATGGCCAATGCTGGTCCAAACACTAACGGGTCCCAAGCTTTCATCACCTGTGTTCCAACACCACACTTGGATGGCAAGCACGTTGTCTTCGGTGAGGTTATCCAAGGTAAGCGTATTGTTCGTTTGATCGAGAAGCAGCAGACCGAGGACGGCACTGATAAACCAATGAGAGATGTGAAGATAGATGCGTGCGGCTTGCTGCCAGATGACTACGTGGTTCCTGAGAACGCCGAGGAGACTCCTACTGACGAATTCGGTGACAACTACGAGGATTCCCTAAAGGATGATGTCAAGGTTGACATTAAGGACGTCAACTCTGTCCTAAAGGCTGTCAATGCCGTCAAGGAGATAGGTACACAGCTGTTTAAGAAACAGGATTACGCCCATGCGCTACAGAAATACCAGAAATGTGACAAGTTCCTGAAGGAATACTTCCCTGATGATTTGGCCAAGGAAGACATGGCAAAGGTGAACCAATTGAAGGTCTCTGTGCCATTGAACATTGCAATCTGCGGTTTAAAGGTGAAGGATTACCAGACTGTGCTAGTAGCATGCTCCGAGGTGCTGTACCAAGAGGCAGCAGATGACAAGGCTAAGGCGAAGGCATTCTACCGTCGTGGTCTTGCCTACTATAACGTTAACGATACCGATATGGCTCTTACCGACCTGGAGATGGCTACTACTTTCCAACAAAATGATGCTGCCATCTTGAAAGCCATCGATGACACCAAGAAGAAGAGAAAGGAACAGAATGAAAAGCAAAAGAAGTCCCTATCAAAGATGTTCTCGTAGATAAATTTGATATATAGAGATTAACGTAGCTAATCAAAAAAAAACTAATAAATAAATAGAGTTTGTTATTTGCATTGTATGATTTACAGTTACCGTATTTATTACAATAGGTCGCAGAAACATCCGTAGGAAACTGGCCCATGTGAAATTTTGCGTTGGAGCTCATCGCAAAAAAAAAATATGGCATTTTGATTTTGGAAAAAAAAAAAAAAAAAAAAAAAAATATTAAATAAAATATTGAATTGTATGTGATGATGTAGCAAACGGAAGAGTTTTGAGATTGAATCAAGCACATCTAAAGACTATAAATAATGAGTACTGGTGAAGATTATACCACATTGAGTGAATTACCTCTTACATGTGCGCAAGTGGAACATTGTGCCTATTCTTTTTGGTATGAGAAGTTTAAAAGTCATATTCCAAAGACAAGAATTTTGAAACCGTTGCCCCAGCAGTTCATTCAATATTTAGAACAAGATGGTATCAAGTTACCTATATCGAGTAATGAACTTTCCAGCTACACAGACGATATTGTTAGAAGTGAGGAGAACGAGTACAGTGATTGGGAAGCCGATGAGGACACCGCCACCGAGTACGAACCTGGTATTGAGCCACTAAATGACTTTCCGGATTTTCATAAACAGTTGAAAGAAGTCATAGAGGAGCTTGGTCCGGTTACTCCCAAACTAAACTGGTCTGCACCAAAGGATGCCACTTGGATATTGCCAAATAATACCATGAAGTGTAACGAAGTGAATGAAATTTATCTGTTGTTGAATGCATCCAACTATATTGTCCATGATTTGGAGCACGCTTTTGATGAGTGTGTAGACAAGAAGGATACGCTTCCGGAATACGAGCTTATCTTGAGGCAATGGTTTAACATTAACCCAGCGTTAGAGTTTAGGGTATTCGTAAAAGATGGCAAAGTGGTGGGTGCCACTCAACGTGATTTGAATTACTATGATTACTTAGAGAAACTTACAGATACTTTCAAAGATCTTATTGATGAATTTGTTGAAGATACAGTGGTACCAGATTTTCCAGATAAGTCGTTTGTTGTAGACTTGTACATACCGAGACCTTTTAGCAGGGTCTACCTTATTGATATTAATCCATTTGCTAGAAAAACTGATTCTCACCTGTTTACTTGGAACGAAATAATTGAGATTGATACTTCTGATGATAAAGACTACGAATTAAGATTGGTTACAGAGCATAATACTGGTAGATTTGCCTCCAAAGAACATTCTCAAAACCATGTTCCTAAGGATGTTGTCGATGCAAGTCTGGATCCTGAAAAAATTAAAGAACTTACTAAAAAATGGTCAGAAATGTTATTAAAACAACAACAAGATGATAGTGAGGAAGAATCTAATTGAACAGTTTGATAAGTTTATTATTTTCAAAATCAGCTGCGTTTTTTGATTGCTTTTTTTTTTTTTGACACTATGACTTTTGTGTACCAGTATTATAGACTTTAAAATGGCCACAAAATGAAATTATAAAACAATAGAGTAGAATTGTAATAATATTTATATGAGGTTATCATGATTTTAGAAATAATCAACAGGTTATTTTTTTCGAAAGATAAGAAAAACGTTAATTTTTATTTGAGAAGTTGGTAATTAAACAATAAGAGACTATATGAGAGTGATGATTGCGTACAGTTTCGTTAGACTTGTCATAACATGTGTATATTTTTCTCTAACCGTTAACTCTGAATCGTATCTCTCGGATGGAAATATCAAATGTAACATAAAAGATGGGAGGTGTCCCGAAGAATGGCCATGTTGTTCCCCGTATGGAGAATGTGGTAGCGGTCCGACTTGTGTAGGTGGGTGCAACCCACAATTTTCATTCACTGATCAGAGTTGTCTACCAAATCCTGTGCTGGTACCATTCAATACGCTAAGTTTTTCATCTGAGGATAACCCGATTATCCGAATAGCATCTGGAAATCTACATAAAGGTGATTCCATCTTAAGGACCGGATCACGATTAAAAGAAAAGGAAACAGAACTGAATAAAAATAATATCATCCATTTTACAAACTATTTAGTGACGGACAACGATAAAGAGGCTCAAAAAATGTTGTTAGATTACAAATTTGTTCATAGCGGAATGACACAAATTGACTCTAACACAGGTGATATTCAATTAACCATGCCTAAAATGAGTACAGGAAGTTTAATTGCTACGACAAGGTCATTCCTATATGGAAAGATATCTGTAAGTATGAAGACTGCCAGGTCTGGAGGTGTAATTACTGCATTAGTTTTGATGTCTTCAGTAGGCGATGAACTTGATTTTGAATTTGTTGGAAGTGAGTTAAACAGTGTTCAAACCAACCATTATTACCAAGGTGAATTAGATTTTACAAAAATGAAAAAGCATCACATTGAACTGGATACTTGGGGTAATTACCATACTTACGAGATATCGTGGAATGAAGAGAAAGTGGATTGGATAGTGGATGGTCAGGTCATTCGAACTCTTTACAAAAAGGATACGTGGGATAGTAAATTGAATGCTTATAAGTATCCAGAGTCTCCAATGCGGCTCGAAATAGCCATTTGGCCTGGTGGTTCAGAAAAGAACGAAATTGGGACTATTATGTGGGCTGGTGGATTGGTTGATTGGGAGAACTCTCCAGACATGTTAGAAAAGGGCTACTTTGCTGTCAGCGTCCGCGATCTCCGCATAGAACCCTCTGCTAATAGACACTTACCCAAAATATACCACTGTTTAACGGTCAAATCAGGTAAAGATATTAACGAGTTAGAACCGGAAGACCTAAATAGAGCGTATTTCTCCTATAACGGCAGCAGAGACACCAATTATAACGAAAACTCTTTGGAATGGGATTGTTTTGATAGTCTTTACGTACCGGGAATTAAATTTTCTGGTATTGACTTCATGAAACTAAGAGAGAAATCACCTGGGTTCCCAACTAATGGAAAGGTTTCAGATGACAATCATGACAACAAACTTACTGATGAGATTGATGTAGATGAATGGTACAGAAGGAGCATGCAATCCAAACCCAAAAGAGAATCTTCGGGAGCATTTACCACTTACAGCTACCCAAAAGTGTTTTTAATGACACTCATTATTGTGTTTGCAATCATTATATAACAAGACTCTTTATGGTAGTGTGGGGGGACGAATGAACCGGGATACTTGATTTGATATTAAATAATATGTTTCTCTACAGAAATAACTAAATAAAAAATCAAACATAATATCTTCTGTGATATACATACATATCAACTATAATAAATAATATTTTACACGTGATCTATTACCATAGGGACCGCGAAAAAAAAACCGTAACGCGAATAAAAAAACCAAAACAAAAGATGAGAAGTGTAGAGTTCTGTATTCATTATTGACTATTTAATCTCGGTTTTTCACTTGACTCAATGCAATATACCTTCAATTGATTGACCATATTAACGTTGTTCGTGTGCTTGACCGCTTCAAAAAAGAATATCATTAAGTAATGACTGGAGAAATAATAACAATCCAGGTTGGGCAATGTGGTAACCATGTTGGTAAATACTTCTGGAACCAATTGATAAAGGAGCATGGGATAGAGAGGGATGGTTACAGTAAAATTAATGATGATAACAGTGTGATACGTGAGGATGACACCAATCCGTTTTTTAAGCAGATTTCCAGTAACAGATACGTTCCTCGGGCAATAATGATTGATTTAGAGCCTGCCGCGATAGCAGATGTAGAGAGTTATTTTAATGACTTCTTTAATCCTAGGAGTACATGGGTATCATCAGAAGGTCTAGGTGCAGGTAACTCGTGGGCAACTGGGTATGATCTTGGGGTAAGTAACCAAGACAGAATTCTAGATATGATAGATCGTGAATTAGATTCAACAGATAACTTTGAAGGTTTTCAATTGTTACATTCAGTAGCTGGTGGAACTGGGTCTGGTCTAGGTTCAAGTCTACTAGAGGCGTTGACGGATAGATATTCAAAGAGTTTTGTGACTACTTATTCGGTTTTTCCTAGTAAACAATCAGAGGTTGTTGTAGGTCCTTATAATACAATGTTGACATTAAGGAGACTTTGTGAAGATTCTGATGCCTCGATAATATTTGATAACAATGCATTGATGAATCTTACAGCCAGGACGTTTAGTGATCCAAATACTAGCTATGAACACACAAATCAATTGATTTCATCGGCGATGTCCTCGATTACAAATTCACTTCGTTTCCCAAGCTATATGTATAACTCAATGAGCAGCATCTTTTCTACATTAATACCTACACCTGAGTTACATTTCTTGACTCCAAGTTTCACCCCTTTTACCCCAGATTATATTAATGGTGGTAATAGATTTAAAAAGAACACAGCCTATGATGTTTTGTTAGATCTACTCGATCCATTTAATTCTTTAGTTTCTAGGAAATCGGAATCAGTCGTATACTTCAATATTTTCAACACAGTAATAGGTGATGTTGATCAAAAACATATATTAAGAGCCTTACCAAAGATGCAGCAGAGAGTGAATTTTGCCCCATGGTCAGCTTCAGCACTACATGTTAACATCGGTAGAAGATCCCCTTATCTTCCCCCCCTTGAAACTAGGGAGAATAATGTTAGTGGACTAATGCTAGCGAATACTTCAGCAATAACAACCGTTTTTGAGAGATCTGCATCTGCATTTGATAAATTATTCTATAAAGGTGCATTCTTGAATCAGTTTGATTCAGGTAAGTTATTTCAAAATGGACTGGACGAGTTCGTAGAGTCGCGAGAAGTCGTCACAAACATGATGGATGAATATACATCAGCAGAGCAAGATACTTACCTTGATGAAGAAATCAATGATGAAGAAATCATGATTGGTGGTGTTGAGGAAGAATGATTGAATTTATTTTCTGGTTTTCTTGTTTGATTTTTTGTTTTTTTTGAATCTGGTTCTCTAATACTCAATAAAACCTTTGAGTTGTAATATTAAAAGTTCAATTAATTTGATATAAAATATCCATAACAATTTGCATTTATATATATATATAATATGAATTATATCAACAATATAAAATCTAGAGAACTATTAATAAAGTCAATATTGATTGACGTACGAAGGTATGAACACGAGTTTTTAGTATGGAGGAAAATGACTGTGAAAGTAGTTTGGGTGACTATTGAGAATATTTTGAACAAGGAACAGACTCCGATAGCCACATTTTAGTAGATTCAGTACTATTTTTTTGTCGTGGTATTTTGCTGTGTCATCGGTCAGATGATATTATTTGGAGTTTTGTGTGAATGAAATGACTACCCTAAATAGTACATATGAGCTAATAAGGCAAGCTGAACAGAAATGCAGGAACGGGAACCTTAATGACGCATCAAAGATATTTAATCAGGCACTGGGGATGCTAGAGTCTGAGTCTTTGAATTCTAAAAATATAGATGGGGCTGTTTTAGAGGCCATTCAGTTGTTAAAGGATGACTTGACTTTAAGGATTAAGGAACTTCAGATATGTATAAAAGAAACACCGAAGGAAGAGAAAGTACCACAGAAGAGACATAATAATGCGTCAGTGATACAATCTGCGTTCAACAATAATAGTCTGGCAGCATCAAGATATTGGGATGGGAATAGGAACAATTTAGAAGGGAGTATAAATGTGTTGACAGATCCGGTAATGAATGCGTTTTTTAATAAGTTACAGTCCTCAATGTTAGAAATAATAACGGAGGCGAAGGAAGAGAAGACAAATATTAGCGAGTTGAATTCTACGGCAGTTTTTCGAATTGATCAGTTTAAGAAAGAAATGCTGATTTATGAGCAACGCAAGTTGAGGGAATATCAAATGAAGATAGAACAGATGACCCAAGAAAATAAGAAATTGTCAATGAGGAACGCTAAGTTGAAAGAAAGATGGGATAGTCTGGTAGAAAGTGCACTCCAGCGTAAAAATCGTCAACAAGAACCATAAGTTATCCAATGAATTCCCCATAAAATATCCAATAAAGCGATGGATATAAAGTATTTTTTTATACCAGATAACCATAAAGGGATTAATCTGTACATGTCTGAATATTGTTGAGATGTATTCTTACAAAATTAGACATTTAATGCTATCTTCATTATGTCACATTTACATTACGTTTATGGTGACTTCAAGAAAATTTTTGAAAAATTTCAATTTTTTTTTGTGCGATGCCCTGGGATGAGATGAGCATCTCTAAAAATTGTAAGATTCTCTCTATATTATACTGGTCTGTTGAGTATAATGTAATGGAAGTTTTCTAATTTGCTCTCCCTCAGATATAGGAAAACATCAACACAGTTATGGCTGGGTCACAACTGAAAAACTTGAAGGCCACATTGAAGGCCCATGGTCTTACTGGACAGACTAATGTCAAGAAGACTAAGAAAACTAAGAGACAAGCGAGAGAATATGACCGTGAGGAGAAGGCAAAGACTATTGCAAAGATTCGTGAACAATTTAACCCATTTGAAGTTAAAACTGCCAAAAATAAACGTAAAGGTGGTGATCCCGGCTTGAAAAACTCTGATAAAGTAGCAGTTGGAAAACCAGGTATTTCGAAACAGATCGGTGAAGAGCAAAGAATGAAAGCATTTGAGGCAAAGAAGCTTATGAAGAAGAGAAAAGGTGGTGTTGTTGATAAAAGATTTGGTGAAAGAGATAAGAACATGACTGAGGAGGAGAAAATGTTGGAGCGTTTCACCAGGGAACGTCAATCCACATCTTCTAAGAAGAAGGATCTATTCAACTTAGAAGATGATGAAGATGATGGCCAGTTTGGCTCTGATATGTTTGGTAATAAACTGACTCATTTAGGTAACTCATTAGGCGATGACTTTAACCTTCAAGAAGGCGAAGAATACGAAGATGAACTTGATCAACCTCCTAGAAAAAAGACAAAGGCTGAAGTCATGAAAGAAATTATTGCTAAGTCTAAATTTCACAAGCATGAGAGACAAGAGGCCCAACGTAAACTTGAAGATAACATTGACGAACTAGACGAAGATTTTGAGGATGTTATGGCGGAACTGATGACTACGCAACCAACAAAGAAGAAAGAAGAAATAGTAGATGATGAAGAGAAGAATTATGATATGAAAGTTAAAGAGTTGATTATGGAAAAGAGAGCTGCCCCTGCTGATAGGACAAAGACTGAAGAAGAGTTGCAAAAGGAAGCCGAAGAAAAAAGAAGAAAATTGGAAGAACAGAGATTAAACCGTATGCAAGGTATGATTGAAGATGAAGAAGGTGAAGAAAAGGGTGTTGAAGATTTAGATGATGGATTCTGGGGTAGTGGAAGCGAAGAGGAAGACGGAGAAGAAATTGCCAATTCTGATGACGACCTTGAATTCAATAGTGATGCGGAAGAACAGTCTCAAAAACCGAGAAAACGGATGGCTTTAACTTGTCCACAAACCCACGCTGAGATCCTCGATGAATTAAAAGGTGTTCCTTTAATTAACCAACCAGCTCACGTGAAGGACATTATTAAGGCATATCAACCAAAATTAGCTGAAGGTAACAAAGAAAAGATGGCCCAATTCTCTAAGACTCTTTTGAATTATATGATATTTCTGGCTGATCAAAAGTATGAAAGCGATGTTGAAACATTTGACAGGGTTCAAGATGATTTTCTTTCTATCTTGAAAAAGCTGTCAGATAAGTACAATCAAGCTATTTCCGAAGAATGTAGATCATATATATCAAAAATTCAGAGTCGGTTCAAAAAGTCTAATTTTTCAGCTTTCACTGTTGGTGACATATTATTTTTCTTGATCATTGGTATTTTATTCTCTACATCAGATCAGTATCATTTGGTTGGTACTCCGGCACAAATTCTTCTATGTGAGTTTTTGGAACAAATAAGATTCAAGACTACTAAGAGGATTGCTGTTGGTTCTTTAATCATGAGACTGATTATGAAATATCAGAGATTACCAAAACGTTATGTCCCAGAAATCACATATTTCATTCAGAAGGCTTTGATTTCTTTACTTATTAAAGAAGAGGACATAGATAGCGATTTTCCACTGCCTATCAGATTAGACTCGTTTGATTTGGGTATCAAATCAAAGCATCCAAAATTACCTGAACAAGGTGTTATTCAGCTGCATGAGGTCTTCTCTAAGGGCAAAATAGATGAAGAAAATTTAAAACTTCACATCCTTGCAAATATATTCGAAGATCTGGACAAGATGGTAGGTGCTTATTGGAATGATAAATCCGCATTCACTGAAATTTGTGAAACTATTAAACCTATATTAGATATTTTCTTGGAGAGATATCCAGAAATGTCATCCGTATCAAAAATACTTGAGAAGATCCAAAGAATGAAAAACTTGAACACGCATTATCCTTTGAGTTTACAGAACCACAGACCAACGGCTATTCCATCATATGCACCAAAGTTCGAAGAGAATTTCAACCCAGAAAAGAAATCATACGATCCTGATGCCACAAGAAATGAAGTCAACAGGATGAAGGCTCAATTGAAGAAGGAACGTAAGTTCATGATGAAAGAATTGCGTAAGGATACCAAGTTTGAGGCCAGACAAAGAATCGAGGAGAAGAGAAAGGAAGCTGAAACTTACCATGCTAAGATGTCTAATATTATCAATACTATTAACACTGAAGAGGGTGCTGAGAAAAATAAGTATGAAAGAGAGAAGAGGCTGCGCTCTGGTAAGAAATAATGAATATTTATTTTTGGATCGGAATCATACAGTATTTTTCATTTATTTGTATATTAGTAAATACGTATTACCAATAGGATATCTCGTTTCTTGAACTATTAAGAACTATTAATTATTATTTTGAAATGAATACATAAGATTTATATGCCATTTAATGGAGAGGTTAAATTTTATAATGATAATCCCTTTATCAGATGTAAACATACCAACAAAAGAGGGAATATGAAATGACCTCATTCATCTCAATAAATAAGGTGTCGTGAATATTTAAACTGGATTTCCTTCCGCTAAGGAATTCTCTGTCAAGAATTATGCTAATGCTTGAGAATTACGCCATTTCCTCGAATTCTTCAGAAGAAAGGTTGCCTAAAAATTTGGATACAATAAGAGAGACTTGGTGGTATTGTGAGTGGCCATACTTTGCCCATATAGCTTGATGAGACTGTTCATAGTTCTGGCAGTTCTCCAATATCAACGTTGCTAGTGGGTATAGCTGCTCTTGAGTGTATCCCGAATAATACACATGTTTCATAGTCCAACTTTCAAAACCTAATATTATCCTGCTTAAGAAGTATGCACCTGCAGCTAACCAGCTGGGCAAGGCACTGATTAATGAGGGTTCCATTATTGTTGACTCTAGAAGATATTTGGCCAAGTTTCTTATACTGTATTCGTAGTCGTCAGCTTTACTGATTCTTCTTAGAAATGACATTGGACCGGGCCAACTGACCTCAAATTCCAAGGCGTCAATCATGTACTTTTCGGCCTCTATAATATCATCTCTTGAATAAGTGTCATCAACCATGTACACGATATCTTTAATTGTTGGACAGTTTATCTCTTCATATTTGGAGGCTATTAGTAGTGCTGTCGCACTCACCAACTGAAATCTATTTAGTGTGATGGTTTTCCTGGATAAGAATCTGTCTATAATGTTAACGGTTAGATACAAGGTCTCGGGAAGTAACTGAAACCTTTCATGAACTTGAACTATCCAGTCAATGACCGTCTTTCTATATTCCCATTTCAACTCCGGTTGGCCAGCCATGTAGTAAGGGTTGGGTCTATATTTAAGCTCTAGCTTTCTCATGTAGCGGAATATTTCTGTGCTGTACTCCACCACCATGACAGAATCGTATGTGTCATCGTCCTCGGGGTCAGGAGTAGGTCTATAATACTGTTTGAATGCCAAATCCAGCATGTCCTGGATGTCATCATTGAAAATTGGTGATAATGGCTCAACGAAATTCTCGAAGTCTTGTTCTAATTCATCAAGTTGGTCCCTCAAAGAATTCGTATGGCCCGCAACTTCCAAATCTGAAAGATCATCCTCGTCTATCCTAATATCGAGCTCTTCCTCTCCTTCATCATCATCATTATTATCATCATCATCTATGTCTTGGTCTTCTTCAACTATCCGTATGGTATTCAACGGTAGTCTTCCATCCTCGTAACGTTGCTTCTTTCCGTCACCTTCTTCTTCCTCTTCATCATCTTTGTTAAAGTTGGAAAGATATGCGGGTATATCTTTTATCGTCTTGGATTGGTGTAATCTATTAACCTTTTGAGATGTCACATCTGTCAACGCCCTCCTCTGCCTTTGTTCCATTCTAGAAGTATTAACATTTACCATATTGTTCTCATCTTGATACATTGTACTTTGTTCTTCTGAGGTTATTTTAGTAAGATAAAATTAATATAAAGACACAAGTCTATTTTCAATTGTAATCAATTATAGAACAATAGTTCAAGAAATAAAGGAATATAATTACAAGTCCAAGAAATTTTTAATTTTTGATTCTATTTTTGTGTCTTGTCAAAGCAAAACAAAATAAAAAAAATAAAAAAACAAATCAATATAAGACACAATTTATTAAAAAAAAAAAAGAAAGAAAGAAATGGAAAATTTGCTATTGACATTGAATAGAAATAAATAAAATACTTAATCTCTTAAGTTTCTCTTTGTTGTTTTGTTTATTCTTCTGCAGATCACTGCTATACACAAAAAAAAATATAACAAAAAACAAGTTTTGTTTACATTATGTCCCAATTAGGAATCGTGTAAACAAAACACACACACAAAAAAAGAAAGAAAGAAAACCCAATTTTTTTTTCGTGTATCGGAATACGCATCTGCTTCTTAGTCCCCACCTTCCTAATCCGGAACTTTACGTATGATATGATATAACATCCATTCTAGATTTTTTTTCTCATTTTTTTTATGTTTAGGATTCTCGGATGGATGGGAACATTGAGGGTTTTGATCAGCAGTGGTTCGAATCTCCTCGGTTGCATAATTCAAATAAATAAAATAAATAAGAAGACGCAAATATATATTAAAATACGTACATTGTTACTTTAGATAACCGTACCCTTTTTTTTTTTTTTTTACTAGGACACAGACAAACAGAAAACTACAGAAGTAGTAATTGATAAAAGAAGCTTTAGATATTTTAAGTATTGTGTTATAGTCAAAGTTATATAGCTAATTTTTTTGTACACTGATACAGTAAATACTTCCACTTCCTTTTTTTTTTTTTTTTTTTGAAAATGAGCAATTGGAATATTGATGAAGAAAGAGCTAAGATCGAGAAGGCCTCGGAGTATTTGAGCTCGAGGTTTGCTGATTACTTTAAAGATGGGTTTATGCCGAAGGCTATGATTATTTGTGGGTCTGGTCTATCTGGTATTCCTTCCAAGCTGTCTACTGATGTGATTGAGCCATTGTCCATTCCTTATGACCAGATTCCTGGATTTAAGAAGAGTACCGTGCCCGGTCACTCAGGGAACCTTATCTTTGGGTATATGACAGGCCAGCCTGTGGTGTTGATGAGTGGTAGACTACATGGATATGAGGGGAACACATTACAAGAGACTGTTTTCCCAATTCGTGTGCTGCATCATTTCAGTAAAGGTGTTATCAAGACACTAGTGGTCACGAATGCTGCTGGTGGTGTCAATCCCAGCTTTAAAACCGGTGAAATAATGTGTATCTACGATCATATAAACTTCCCTGGCCTGGCAGGGCTTCACCCACTTAAGGGTCCTAACTTTGATGAAACTGGTCCAAGATTCCTGGCATTAAGCGATGCTTACAGCCATGATCTCAGAAGATTACTGTTCAAGACCCACGACGAACTCAATATGAAAAGGAAGTTACACGAGGGTACGTACTTCTTTGCATCTGGCCCCACTTTTGAGTCCAGAGCTGAATCGAGGATGATACAAATATTAGGCGGTGATGCCGTCGGTATGAGCACAGTTCCCGAAGTCATCGTTGCCAGACACTGCAATTGGAACGTCCTTGCACTCAGCTTGATTACCAACGAAGCTGTCGTAGAACACCCACCTAGTGGTAAAGTGGATGCTGCGGTTCCTTTGGATTTCGGTAAGGCTTCCCATGCCGAGGTTCTCGAAGCCGGTAAAGAGGCCTCTAAGGATGTCGAAACTCTCGTTGCAGCTGTCATAGGGAAACTACCACAATAGAGAGCGCACATTAAACATATTCATCTCTAAATAAGTCACTTTTGTCCTTTGTATATACTTATATCTAATTTGACCACATTTAAAATACCAAATTAATAACGATAAAAATACAATATTCTAGAGAGAATAACAAAGGCAAAAAAAAAATCTATTATACATTCATAAAACTTTATATCATTTTGTTCTTGATCCTACTTTAATGAATAGTGATCATTAAAAATAATTATATCACAAAAACTTATTGATTAACTTCACCCGCTGGTTCCCATTTACCATTCAAGTTCTCCTTCCATAGGGTCACCCTGTTGTCACCACCGGAAATGGCAAGAATGTTACCTGATAAAGACCAACTAGCTCTCCATAGAACATCTGGGAATTCCTCTGCAGTCAAAGTAGTTCTCTTCCATGGACCCTTATTGTCCTCTTGAGTCCATATATTACATGTACGATCCTGAGAGACACTGGCAATGTAAGAACGTTGTAGCACGGATGGCGACCAAGCGACATCTCTGACCCAGTCTGAGTGGCCTTCTAATGTATCTTCCACCAAGTATGCTTGCGTCTCAGGGTTAAACCTCCATATCTTCACAAGGTTATCAGCACCACCGGTGACAAATCTACGAGCTTCTCTTGGGACTTCACCTGGATTACTACCTCCCTCTACAGTTGCTGGAGCCCAGGAAGCAGAGTTAACACCAATTGCATGGGCATCAAAGACCATTGGGGCGGTGGTACCATTTTCCTTAAACTCAACAACAGAAACCTTACCATCAGAAGAGGCAACTAACAGCAATGCGCCGTATTCATGAGGTGCCCACTGTACCGAGTTAACAGATGCTGTATGAACGGCATGAACCGCAATCTGAGACCACCTCTCATTCTCCTCCTTCCAGATTATAACTTTACCATCATAGGAACAAGAAGCCAAGATGGTACCAAATTTAGGGTGGGCCCAATCGACTCTCCAGACTGGACCTTCATGTCCACTTAAAGTATCTACAAGCTTCTGACTTTCACCTTCAACTTCAAAAATTCTAATAGTCTTATCAGAAGAGCATGTTGCAAGCTTCTTACCGTAGTAGTCTAGAACTGCATCGTGGATTAAATCGTTATGAGCGTTAGCTATCTCAACCATTTTGTAATATTTTCTTCCTTTCGTGAACTGACCAGATCTGCTAGTTTCGTGGTTAAAAGATCTCTTAAAAGATATAAATAAACAGACGTTATCTAATTGTAATTGAGCCTTGAAGCCCTTTGCATTTGGTGTACAAGACGTCATATTTGATGGTTAAATAGAATGCTGAAGTTTGATTCCCGGAATTTCTCGAAGCCACGCCAACTGAGAGCAAAATCGAACCGGGTAATAATTAGCTCGTAACATATGAGAAATTACCGTGTACTGATGATGATATTATATTAGTAGAATCATTAATCTCGCATAGATTAGTCTTGGATATTATATTGAATTTTAAAATTAGATGTGTTTAGTAAAAAAAAGAAAATGAAACTGTAAGATACTTGTTTGTCCCGCCATTAACTTAAAAAAATAAAAGAAATTTAAAACAATAAAAACATTAATGAATAGAAAAGAAAGTAATATAATTATGGTTGACTATTATTGCTGATCATCTCTGATATCTCATAATACAGTGGAATAGTGTCTTCAGAATATAATCTCCTGTTTTTCTTCTGGGGTCTGAATTGCTTCCTATTTAGCATATTTTGTATATCGCTGTAATAATTCTCTTGATTAGTTTTGTCCTCTAAGGGCAAAGGATCACTACTTCCTCTTAACAGTTCTAGAGATTTCTTTGTTCTTAGTCTTTCGCGGTTCTTTTTATTTTCAGTTGCAAACAGCCGAATCTTCTCGTTCAATTTGTTTCTCAGTTGATCATCGCTCAGTTTTTCAAGAGAACCACCAATTCTTTTAGTATGTAGCTCTTCATTTGCCTTAAATGGCGTCTCTTCGTATATTTCGAAAGATCCTACTTTCCTTCTCTCAGCATATAAATGTTGATATTTATACTCCTGTGACTCATTGGTGTAAGTGTCATCGTTGCCGTTAGAGACAATACTCTCCAGCTCGTCGTCATCACTAACCGTTGTGATTGCTGGTTTTAGTATGTCTAAGTTTTCAAAAGTAGTAACTTCATTGTCAACGGGAGATTTCAAAATGTCTAGAAACAACCCCTTGCCATTTATGCTCGACCTATTTTTACTGTTATTACTGAATATATTATAGTTTGCTTGTGTGTTAGAATTTTTCTTCATGATGTGCCGTATATGATTAATATGTTGATTTAATAGCGATTGGATTTTGTCTTCGGAGTTTTCTTTGGATAGTGAGAGCAAATCCTGTTCCAACAGCTTCATGTGGTATAATGTTTCATTTATAATTTCATTATAGTGAATAGATTCCTTATCTTGTATTATCTTCGAACCCGTAGTTTCATGCTGGTAGTCTATTTCCAGATCATCTAACCAATAAAGTAATTCCTTCTGCTCGTTCAACATACAGAATAAATTATCCGTATCTTCATTAAATTTCTTTGTTACAGTGACTAAGCTACTCCAATCTCTAGGGACTTCTTCATTCATGATATCTGCTCTAGGGAATATAGTACTCAAAACCGAGGAAAATCCTGTGGTGATGTCAATTCCATCGGTTAAGCCACATTTAAGTGAAAGAAAGCAACAGAGAATAAATTTCCGTAGTGCATCTGTATGTTCCATTAATTCGTTAATCTTTATCCGACTACCATATTGTACGCTCATGTTTTTCTTAATTGCTATTAATGTTCCTAAATTCACACCGTAAATTCCGCAATACTTGGACAGCTGCTCCATGTTTGTATAGCTTATGAGATACTCTGCAAACTGGAAATACTTTATTTCTGTCAATGTCCCAACTGAAAATACTAGGGGCTCAATTTTATGATTCTCTGCTCCGGACACAAGATATTTTTCATAAAACCTCTTTACTAGTGTATCAAACCTTTGTGATTTCTTAATGAGACTCTTTAATTGCACCAACAATGCGTATTTCTTGTACTGACTATGGAAATGTGACTGCTCAAAACCAAGGTATAATGCTATAAGAGCCACTATGACAACTCTTTTCATTTGATCAGAGTTGCCTCGCTTTAAAAGGTATTTTAATATGGAATAAGCATGTCTGTGGATGTTAATAAAATCCAGTGTCTGCCTCAGATCAAAGCTCTTGTTAACTGTGTATACCCTTAGGTGCCCGAGTTTAGTCACGATTGTCCTCTCCACCCTGTTACATTGACGAACACCGTTTTTATGAAAATCCATTATAGAGTTAGTTATATTGTGATTATGACCCCGCCTTCTAGGTGTAAAATCATTGAGCAAAGGAGATGTAATCAACGTGTACCTTAACTCCTCCAGAAACTGCTCATCTGATACCCATGATACACTATGGAATACCTTGTCTACCACTCCACCATTCCAATTCCAATGACTTTGCGATTGGTTAGTGTCTGGCACTCGCTCACATTCATCCTCAAAAACAACATGCTTGGATTCCACATCAACCAACTTAGTGACTCTTTTTTTCCACTTACTCAGCACATTAACCAGTTCGACATCCATAATTCGTACCCTCCCCCAGAAGTGAATATAATTAGTTTCCAACCGACTTATTGCCAAAAAAAAAAAAAAAAAAAAAAAAAAAAAAAAAAAAAAAAAAAAAAAAAAAAAAAATAATATTATAATCACCGACACAGATCAAAAAAAACAACTACACAACTACACTCTCGCACATTCTTTTTGAAAAGACCTAATTTACTCCATTACAAAGAAGTAATAATAGCTCTTGTTAAACCCCCAGTCTTCACAATATAACAAAAACAATCATAAACTCCTCATCGAGAGTGGAAATTTTCATTATTTGCAAAGGTTTTTGTTTACGGTTTTGCTCAATGCGGAAATGATCCACAGAATATTGCGCAGGAGCCATACAAAAAAAAACTGTTTATTTTCAATTTTCAATTTTCATGTTACCTTCTATTTTTTGTTTTTGACACCAGTGTAGTGCATCTGTACGCGGATGTCTTTGGGAAGGAAATAAAAACAAAAATAAATAAACACCGAATTAGGAAACCCCCCATACAGAAAAGAAAAACAACCATTCCTAAAACGAATGGTAGGATGTGAAAAAAAAACTAAATGATTTCGCCCAGGATCGAACTGGGGACGTTCTGCGTGTTAAGCAGATGCCATAACCAACTAGACCACGAAACCAAGTTAATTCGTTAAAAAAAATTTGGGACTAGTTTAATATGTGGTCCATTATCTTCTTCTGACTGCTTTTTTTTGTCACTCATTAGAAATATTGCTGTACGCAAGAAGAAAAAAAAATAAGCATATTACATAACTTTATTAGCAAAAGAGGTGAAAACTTTTAATAATAAACTATAATAAGACTGTATCCGAGCAAGAGGCTCAGAGTGTCATATCATTGAATTTATCCGATTATTATTTCCACGATAAGAATGCAACCAAATGTCTTATACCCACAAACATAGAGACACTTCCAATATTCTTTTGTTAACTCTAATACACTCTCTGTCAAAACCTACTTAACTGGTTTCTAATATATTTATATTATTGACAGGATACAATGAAAAGAAGAATATAGTGTCAATAATATATATGTACACGTGACTGCTATTTTTCTGAGAAGGCACCGCACGAAAATAGGACTATGATTTTCCAAAAGAAAAAAAAAATAAAATGAGCTGGCTTCTATATAAGGACAGCGCATAAATATTGTGGATGAACTTGGACAATAAGAGAGAATAAAATTGAATGAAAAGGAAAGGGTACTAAGAGCATTATAAATTTATATAAAACCTCTACTTTTAATTGTACTTTTGAGGGACTATGAAAGAAACACCCTCAACTTGTAATATTGTATAACTGGCAGGAAGTAAATAGAAAGAAACTATCAATAGTACCTCTCCAACAGCAATAGCAACACAAGAGAGTCTGGTATTTTTTTTAGATACTACAAATATTTTTCTAGTTCATCAAGAAACAAACAAACCTAGTTTTATATGCGTAAACTCTCACTATACATCTTAACAAGGAAACAAATAACATCAAAGAAGCATACATGACAAATACGGCGAGTGTTTCAACCATCAAAATAGAAGATAATTTGAAAGTCACATCTTGTGGTACTAAAAATAGTACCCGTACGGTAAGAGATCTTGGACCTACTGAATTACGATTGCATAATGTTAATAAAGAATACTCTAGTGCTAAGATGTACCACGCCAGAGAAGACACATTTAAATTCAAATTCCTCTATGACATGTGGTATGAGAACGTTAGTACTTTGCACAATTACCATGGAATAACTAGTGACCTGGAGAAACGAGTTCTATTTTTCAGCTGTGCCGACGAAGGAATTCGTTCCAACTACTTAATGGTTATGAGTAACAATCCACAATGTACGCATGACCAAATACTGAAATTGGTCCATGAGAACAAGCGAAGACCTGAACACCAATTGGCCGATATTTTGTTGAAGCTGAGTGTTGTTAAGGAACGTCTTCCCCAGAAAGAATTCAAAGCCAAGTTCGACCACATCGCACAGAATCCAGGTCGCTCCGTGGAGAAGTCTCTAATGTTACTAAGTTTAATTATGATCCCCGAGGAAGCAGAACATTACTATAACACCTGTTGGGACAACTCTGCAGACCTTTACAAAGCAGTTCGTGCACAACAAAGGTTGTAAGCAAGCTAATATCCGTTGCTTTTCCTTTTTTTTTTTTTTTTTTTTTAAAAGAAGTATGGAAAATATTACAGAATAAGAACACAGCAAAACAAAACAAATGAATCAGCTTGACACCAACCTAAATAAAGGAAAGTAAAGCAAAAACATTTTATTGTCTTCTTCCATTTCTTCTTCTTCTTCTTCTCTTCTCAAATGCCTACAATATCAAGTGCATATTTACTGTATTCCTATCAAAAAAAAAAAAGCAGCATTGATATCCTTCTTCCCGAGGTATTTAGAGTTTTCATCAGGAGAAAAGAAAAAACAATAAAGAGTTAGAAGGAAATAAAGATGGACATTACACCGGCTCATAAAGTATTTCTTCACTTTAGAGACGAAACATATGTGTATATCCCTCAATTTCAAATTTGATAATTATTAAATAAGATTGTTATTTTTTTTTAGCATGCTCACTGTCTTTGCCGTATCTATCTCTTTGTATGTTATGTCCAATAGGACAAAAATAACCTTAATTTTAAACTTTATGTTCTTCAAATTTTGTTTCGTTTTTTTTTTTTTTTTCTTCTCGCTTTTCGCTTTTCATGTCCTCTCCGGGGGATCCCCACAGTTTGATTGTGCATTAATCTCCGAGATTTCGCTATGTCCTGTGAGAAACGAGAAATTACGTAAAGAGGACAGAACAGCGTGTAGCGTAGTTTGATGACAACGTTTAAGGGCAACAAGGATTTGCAACCTGAGATTGCAATATTATAGACTGAGATAATACATTTGATATATTCCTCTTTAAAAATATAGTCCGTTCATATTTCCATTTAGGTTTGTAATTGTTAGTATTTTTTGTTTTTGTTTTTTTCTTAATTCCAACGGTAAAAAGGTTGTAAGTTTTTGAGGTTTCATAAGAACCTTCTTAAAATTCGATAGACAAATTTGAATGGAGATGATGTAGACAAAGCTTATTTTGGAAGAATAAAATTGACCACCAATAGGAATGCAGGCTTTACATAAAATAATTCAAAAAAACAAAAGCATCGAAAGGAATGATAAGTGTTGATTCATGTTCGTAGTTCTTTCTTTGATTATCACTACTTCTATTACATCCTGAACTGTTATCATTATTATATACAAGAATTTACTTTTCCAATTATAAGACGGGTTGAGAAAACATTTCTATTCTTTCAGAACAATCGAAGTTTGAAAAAAAAAAACCCTGAAAGTATTTATTTCTAGTTCCCCTCCAAAATTTTCTGTATTTCACATGTTAATGAACATGAAAAGTCGGATAAAGCTGTTTATCGGAATTGTATATTCGATCAAGTCGTAATAACGCCAAGTTTTAACGTCTTTGTCTCTTACTATCGAAGGGGGTTGAAGTGGGTTGAATTAGGACAAATCCAGTTTTTTATTTATTTATTTATTTATTTATTTGTTCCTTTCTTTTTTTCTTTGCTTATAAAATTCGTATTTTTGCTGATACTAAAAGCGTATTCTACCAAATATCAACTTATCTGACACATAACTGATACAGAGCGCGCCATTTTTCTCTCTTTTCTCTCATAAATGCAAAAGAGATTAAAAAGCTATTCTTTTCAGTTTTACAAAATTACGTCATTTTTAAATCGAAATGGAAGAAGCGTAAGATACAACTCCTCCTTTATCCATTTCCCCCCCTCATCGCAATCCATATCCAGAAATACCCACTTCCTAACGTCTGTTGGTTTCCTAGTTACACGGACCAGTTTCCTAAAGTAGAAACTGATGCGGCTGGCTTATATTTATTTTTTTTCGCTTTTTCAACTCGATTATACGGGTCCTTCTGTGACATGTACCCGGAAAAACTAGTTTTTCCGGTATAAATAATAAAAAAAAAAGAAATTTCGAAAAAAAAAAAAAATTATTCTTGATGTATTTGGATATATCAAAAAATAGCAGAATAAGTTGATAAGAAACAAAGTTAAAGAGCGCACATAACATCGGAAAAAAAGAAAGAAAGTTTGTGTCAGCTGTTATCCAAAAAAATAAAAGTAAAAAAAAATGTCCTTAAACCATTTTAGTACCGTGCACCTGTTTTTTACTTTCTAATTATTTTTTTTTTGGATTCTTATGTTTTTTGTTGGATATCGTCAATTGCGTATTTCACCCTCTTTTGAATACATGCCAAGACTTACAAATAATCATAGCAGAAAATTTTTTGTCTAGAACAAAAAAGCGTAAAATACGAGACAATGTTCACTGAAAAGAGCTAAACGGTATGCTACGGCAAAGATAAAAAAAATACATTATTAAGAATAATCAACGATCCTGAAACAGTCACTAATACGTGGGGTGGGTAGAATACAATAATAAAACCAAAAAAAGGAGTTTAACGAAAATGGAGATTGACTAGTTTGGATAAATTTCGTCTTCAGGAAGGACATTACCCAAATAAAAAGTGCCACATCCTTAAAATTGGTTGATATTCACGCAATTGGTATCACATGACTTACAGGGTAAGAAGTTGATGATGACAAAAAAAAAAAAATTCAGAAAGAGCCTCTCGATGCAATGCTTTAAAAATAGCGATGCTTTTTAACATTAATAAGCAGTAGTATCCTTGGTTTAGCAATTGCAGAGGATAAGAAAAAAATTCAAAGATATGGTTAAGGTAAGAGTTGAATTTCTAGGAGGTCTAGATGTCATAGTAAACAAGCAGAGGGTGTACGATTTGGATGTACCAGCAGATGAATTGACTGTTGGTGGGCTAATGGACTACATAATAGAGAACTTGATCAAAAACCCGAAGGATGTTGAGGTGTTTATTGAAAATGATACGGTCAGACCAGGTATCATTACTCTAGTTAACGACACTGATTGGGAACTGGAGGGTGAGAAGGACTGTGTTTTGGAAAATGGCGATATAGTTTCTTTCACTTCTACTTTGCATGGTGGCTAAATAAGAAAATATTTACTGATATTTTTTTTTACCTCTTCTATACAGTAATAATAAAATAACAAATTTGATAAAAATAGCATAATAAAAACAACTGCTCCACTGTTGTTTCCGCTCTTATATTTGCTGAAACCTGCAGCCTAGCAGTCCCTGGCCACGCCAATTCCTTGTTGGGACCAAAGTCAATTGCATTAGAGTGTCATGACGCAGAACGACTAAAGGAACACTTGAATTTTCTAGACCTAAAATGTGATTACCCAATGCTCGCAACTGCTCATGGTTGGTGACATTGATGTCCCCTACGGAGCACACTCTGTCACCAACCTCCCCACCAGCGCTCTCCATCGGTCCACCAGCCACTACTTCTACGATTGTAGCGAACGGTATGTTCAGGGGCCCACCGTTTGTTTGTCTTCGCGTTTGTGTCTGTATTTGTGGGGCAGACCTGCCCTGGGCAACATTTGCGTTGACATTATTATTAAACTGCGACCCCAGGGTAATGTGAAGTTGGTCGACGACCTTCACCAAGTCGTTGCGACACATGTGTACTAACCGTCTGACATAGCGTACCTGGTACACATCGACATCTGCCCGCGGGAACCCACCCACAATGAGTGGGGAGTCCATGTCGCTGTGCAATTCTGTAAGGATACCAAGAAACCGCTCGATCTCAGACTCCAGCCGGAGCTTACACTCTGCCAGCTCGTCGAAAGTCAGTTCAGAGCATCGTCCCAACCTTTGTTCAACGACAGGATCAATGAATACCCTGTGAGAAATGTCATTGACGTCAGACATTTTTTTTTTTTTTCTTTGTTTTTCCCAAAAAAAAAACTCTCTTTTAGTTGTTGTCTTGCTACGATTTTCTCTTGTGGGTGGTAGAAAGAGTGGGTTTTCTAACGTGTATAAGTGTTTCTTGTTTCTGTACTTCCTCCCCCCCCCCCCCACTTACTTTATATCATAAAGAAAGAGTCTCCTATTCTTCTTCATGTAAATGTAATACAGACTTTCCCCTTATGTCCATCCCATGAGAGAGCAGGAGAGGGATCATATTCCCGCACGCCCCCACGAGAATTCTGTGGAAGAAAGGGAATTCAAACTGCGAAGGGGCAAAAAAAAAAATGTAAAACAAAAAATAAGAAGGTCGAGTTTTTCCGATATTGGATTCTTCTGAGAAACTTCGCACGGAAGAATTGTAGCATGTGTTTTTTGTAGGTACTAAAAAAAAAAAGGGGAGGTGGGGGTAAGTTTTCTAAGTAGAAAGTCTCATGTACAGACAGATATACCGTAGGGACAAGAGAGAAAATACTACGATGAAAAGAAGAAGATGATATAAAGAAGAAAAGTGAAGGCACCCCCCACAGGCACGATAATGGGAAAGTAGAGAAAAACAGGATTGGGTAAGCAAATGAGGAGAATAATTTTAAAGTTTTGGTTTTTTTGTTCTTCAGTTTCCCAATGCGGAATGAAATGGAAAAAAATAAGGACAAATTGGGGACATATAGGACAAATTACGTATTTTTTCATTTTTTTTTTTTCATTTTTTTTTTGCTGGGGAGATGGGAATTGAACTTGAAATCAAATGGGTTGTAAAAGAATCAAAGGGGATAAAATCAACAGGATGGAGATAAGGTCATAATAGCCTTTTTTTTTTTTTTTTGTTCTTTTTTTTTTTTTTTTCTTTTGATCAAATGATAGTAAAGAAAAAAATGGATTATCCTTAATTTGAGTGATTTCTTTTTCTGTCTTTACCTTGCTAGCTAACTTAATAATTAATAAGGTGACACTGTTCTCTATATAGGGATTTCTGGATAAAGAATAGAACATTTGATAATAAGATTTTTTTTTTTTTTAAATAAAAATTAAAAGAATATAGAAAATAGAAAAAAATATAAATAAAAATAGAAAGTTTAAAAGAATATATATATTAGACTATTTTCTTGTCCTTATTTTTTATTTTTTTTTATGATTGGATATAGTTTAAATATACTATTCTAAAGGAACTATAATAGAAATTAAAAAAAAAAAATAATATTAATTTATTATTGGTTTTGATAAAAGATAATAATCAAAAAATAAAAAAGTTTTTTTAACAAAAAAAAAAAAATTATTTATATAATGCATATTACTCCTACGTTTAAGGGATATTTGGAGACGGAGATGGATGCGCTGCTTGTGTTGCAGGCATGTATGGATGGGAAGCTTAACTTTGTGAACAGAAGGCCATCTGATATTGAGAGACCATATTTGATAATTCCTGGAAACATATTTGTGTTTCGGGAGACTCAGTCTGGTATCAAGAGATGGACTGACGGTATATCATGGTCCCCTAGCAGGATATCTGGTAGGTTTTTGATATACAAGGAGCTCAACAAGAGAGCACCAAGATTGTCAATGAACCCAGCCTCAGAGATGGATGGGTTTGATGAGAAGTCTTTGTTACCAGTGGTGTACACTGGTTTCATCAAGAAAACATTTTCTTTGAAGATGAGAGTGTCTGCATTGTCTGCCAATTACAACGGCAAGAAGAAAGACAGTCGTGACGAAATCATGGAGACATTCCATATTGTCTCTTACTACGTTGAGAGTGACGTGAAGAAGAATGTCATGAACAAGCCAACTAAGACTTCACTGGCAGAGGAAGTTAAGATCAATGACGGGCTAATGAAGATTGTGGAGAGTCTCCCTCAGGGGAATGGTAAGAACAGCGGGTCCGGCCATTCTTCCTCTTGCTCAACACCCTCGGTTACCTCCAACTCTTCTGTTACTTCATCTGCAGTGGGTTCTCCAGTGACAGTTGATTCCAATTCTGCTATTAACGGAAACAACAAACGCAGATATGAAGTCACAACTTCATACTCGGATAACTACGATGGGTCTAAGAAGATCAAACAGGATCCTAGATACTTACCACAGGTTCCTAATGGAAATGTCACATCAACCACTGCTGGTGGGATATTTGTACCACCACCAAACTTGTTACCCAGACCATCCTCTTACAAGGACTTGGATGCTTGCCACAGTGCTCCATTCCATGTCAATTCGGAAAATGATATCATTCACCTACCAAGACCTAAGGTCAATGAAGAGGTGAAGAACAACAGAGTCCTTTTGCTGCCATGCTATGACTCAATCTTAACTCTACCATACAAGCAGAACAATAGCATTCATTTTGCTAACTCCAATGCTTACGGTAACTTTGAAAATGTACCCCAAAATAGTTACTCTACGACAGAGAGATATTTGAGCTCCATTAACAGAAACAATTCGGAATCTGTTAATTTTGCAGCTCCAAAAACTAATTTGCCTCAACAAGGAGACTTGCATTTGCCAAGATTTTTCCCATCTTTATCTAATGAAGAAAAGCCTGCTGGCCAAGTTTTCATGCAATCTTGATTCTAGCAGTTAGTTTGCCTTTTTTTACTATCTCCTATTTTTTGAGTAGTATATCCAGCCTCCAGACACATTTTACCCTTTTCCTTTATCGGTAGGAAAAGAAGAGAAGATTAATCATTATCTTTCTTATTATTAACTATTCACTTTCATTTTTTTTTGTTTCTCTTTCCTTAATCTATGCCTAATTATGCTGGTTATTTTGCTCCTATTGGTTATAGTATTTGTTTTTATTTTTGCTTGACGATCCCTTATTGTTAAAATTAGCAATATTTTGTTTAAAAAGAACTTAAAGAAGTCCTTCATGTGTTTACTTTTTTTTTTTTGCTGCATAGAATTTATGATATCGTTTTGATACAGAATGTGCTATTAAGAATTTTTTGCTGGTATATACTACAAAAGATTTGGTCTTCTTATTTTCTTTTTTTCCCTTATGATTATTCTTGCTAAGTTTTTTAATTCGGATTATAAGGGATATCGTCCTAATTTTCTATTCTATTTTATTTTTAGACACCTAAAAATTTTAATACTCAAGAAGTCAATTAACCGGAATTGACTCTGTAGTATTCCTTTTTTAATTGTTAGTTATCTTATTAAATTTACAAAAGTTACCAAAAAAAACAAGAAAAAACCTACACTTAAATTTTTTTTTAATTTTTTTTTTTAAAATATAGCCTTTAATTTTATTTTTAAAGCTTTTAAAAATATTTATGATGCTTTTTTTTATTCTTATTTTTGATAAATGATATTTAGACTTGACATTAAGCCAAATTGTTCTATTCTAAACTTTAAAGTCCTTAAAAACCTTGTATAAAGTGATGATATCACCACCTGGCAGCCAATTAAAAGAAAAATCGATTATATGAAAAACAAAAAAAAAGAAATATCTCCGCGACGGGGAATTGAACCCCGATCTGGCACGCGACAAGCGCCCATTCTGACCATTAAACTATCACGGATTTGTAATTTCTTGTGTTTTGTTCAGTTAGTGCTGACTATGAAGCTGGTGTTGTAGTCTCGTGATAGGAACTGTCGTATACACAGTATAGGCCACTACTTTTTCAGTAATTACATGAACCTTTGTCTAGAAACCATATTACAGGTTCTATCTGATAGGTATTTGCTAGTAGAATGATTCGTCGAGTTTAATAGAGATGAGATTATTCAAACGTAAATATAGATCTAAATATATATTTGACAAAACGACTACCAAAAACTAGATGCTACCGAGATAATCACTACTCAATTAATGAGAGGTACTTCAATTGAGGACTAAGGTCAAAATGAATCATGCTATTTTATGGATATTATTTCATTACAGAACTCTATCACAGAACAGAACTCCCAGTATATTAGCCACTATATGTCGTCAGGATATATTTCAAAACAAATAATGTAGACATGAGACCTACAATCTATTTTTAAGACTGGGTTCACAAACACATAATAATGTTTGAAGAATGTATCGTGTTCCAGTGAAACTTAGATGTATCCGACCAGAATCGGTTTTAAAATGTCCAAGTAATAGAAATGGATATATTTTATTAATGCAAATTTTTTATTTGTAAATGGAATGGAATGCTATCGTTGTTGGACTGTTAAGTACATATTTAATATGATCCTTTGTAGTGGATGCTATTGTAGGGTTAATTCTAGGATTCTTTGTTTGAACTTTAACTTGGTTTTGTTTCCTCAATGCACTAATATATTAGAGATTTCTTTTATCATCTGTTCTTCAGTTAATATTTCATAAACAAGTTTATTTCATTGCTGCACCCTCAATCCTTCTCTCTCAAGTACCTGCTTATCGAACTGAATCAAGTATACTAGCCTGTTGTCGTGACCATCCTGAGGCATCGAATGTGGAGTGACTTTGGAAGGGAAACCGGCGCCGTCGAGGTAACCGTGAATGATACCACATACAAAGTAGTCACACGATACATTCTGCCCCGATATGAACTGCGTCAGCAGCGGTTTGTTGTCGACGATCATGTACTCGTTCTCTCTCTCCGAGGACTTAACGAGGTCGTTACTGACATAGCCGAACATGTATGACCATAGGGAGCCGTGTATGAACTGGAGCACGTCGAGGATCTTCAAGTCTCTACGCCTCATCTTGGTAATAAAGTTTGTAAGGGAACCTTCCCCACCAACATCTGCTTGGGAAGTGCTGTTTCCCGTGTTGGCCCCGGCCCCTGTGGCTGATCCTGAGGCTGTACTAGACCCGGTCGACAGAAACGTTTTCGAACCGAAGGACGCCGACGCCCTAAAGTTGAGCAGTTCTATAAGACGTGAGCCAATATTGTAACCAAGCTTGGAGAGCCGTGTCTCGAATTCGGCGATGTCCTTGCAATCGTTGTGGATCGAGGCTATCATCTCCTGGTAGAGAAACACCATGGCACTCAGGGAAACCTCCTCCCTCTTGAATATGAGCGACTCGTTATAGATAGAGGACATCTTCTTTTATGCTGATCAATGTTTGATTTGTTTGTATTGTAAATATGTTGCAGTAGGTTGTTATTACCAAGAATTCTCAATTGACTTTTAAAGCACAATACTGAAAAGGGTAGAAAATATACGCACGTTAGCCAAACCGTCATAAGTGCTCTATGGGATGATTGTATACTATAAGTATTATACAGTTCTACAGTACGATATGAAAGTATCAAAAACAGAACTCAATTGAAATCAGTCAATTGTAACAAATACAAATAAACAAGGTAGTGTATTTCAATTCACAATGTATCAGTTGCAAAAGCTAGTCGGGTGTGCGTAGGGTGGTATTCTATGAAAGGACATTACAATCAAATGTACTGATTATAGTACAATAATGTAATAATATATGTACAGCAGTAACCATAGCGTATACAACATATATTATAGTATTATACTCCAGTATATCGAATTACGTACATCACGATTATCCAAAATTGAGAAAAATCCCCTTAGTGTTTCCTGGAAACCAGTGGGTATTCCCACAGGAAACACAGTACAAAACCCGCAAGAAAAAATCAAGATTTGTGTGTGTAACCCCCCCCCCCCTTGACGAAATAGATGAAATTGCTGCTTTATCACACATAGTGTCAGTGTGTATATAAACGAGGGTGTATTAGGGTGGAAACAATACAAAGTGGTATGCTACGGTATGGTATCATACAATAAAATATACTACAGTAGTATATAGTATGCAATATAAGTGCTATATAACATACACTCTAGTGTGCGCAAACCATTATTGTTTAGAACGCAGTGAAAGTTTGGTTTTTAGTTTTATTTTTTTTTTTGCCATTTTGAAAAAAAATGGTGGAATGTCCTTAGAATACGGCGTGGGGGATTCATTGATTTTCACAAAATGTGATCACCTACCTTGGCAGAATGGATGGAATTAATGGATTTGTACATTATAGTGTGCTGTATGGTATCGTATGGTATTGTATGTTGTTATGTAGAATGATGCAATACTTTTTATTGTATACTGTGTTGTACTATGTTGTACTGTGTTGTTTAGACAGTATACACCTTATATGATATGTCTCACTGTATATAATCAGTACTTTGTACTCAAGTACTGTATACAATATGGTATAACACACAGTACGCAACACACACACGCACAGGACATGATGCGAATAATACGGGGATAATAATTTATTTTTTCAATTGTATTAGAGATATATATGTTATGGTTATAGAAACAAAAAAAAAAATATGACATATAGGTTTTTTTTGAAGGGGGGTTATGAGTGTTTCAGATAAAAAAAGAAAGAAGGGAGTAGGATAAGGTTAAAATATTTTGTGATATCTTTTTTTTCTTCTTTCAAATTAGAATCTCAACTTGGAGAAGAACCATTGGTTCTTACCAGCTTGGTGTCTTTCCTCGAAAGCCTTCTTAACGACCTTCTTAGCCTCTTCTCTTTGGGATGGTTCTTCGAAAGCCTCAGTAGAGACGACAGCCTTGAAGGACTCGACGTCTAGAGTGTATCTGGTTGGGAGTAGATGGTTGTAGTTGATGGCCTTGATGAAAGGCTTGATCTTGGTTCTCTTGGCTACCTTCTTAGCACCGTGCTTCTTGGTGACCTTGGATGGGTATCTTTCGATACCAGCAACTAGGGCGTGGGCGAATGGGTGGGACTTGGAACCTTCATCGTGAGGCTTGACGATAACGACCTTCTTACCGGCGTAACGGCCTCTAACGACCACGGCAACCTTACCAGCTTTCAAGAACTTAGCCATTGTTTGCGATAGTTGATTTTTGAGTAGCTTTCGTTTTAATGTGAAATACAAATATACTATTAAAAAAATAATAAACTATGAAATAAACCTTCAAAAGGGAAGAGAGAAGTAGAAAGAAAAAAAAAAAAAATAATAAAAAGTTTCAACCACTCTGAAGCAATAGAGAGAGAGAGAGAGAGAAACCGAAGAAAGCCCAAATTTTTGACAAAAAAAATTTTTTCAGAGCATCGTATACGTGAACCACATGTACACCACGTACTGTACTACGGACATACAGATGGAAAATACAGTGAAACACTCCTGCACCCGCCGTCCACTACACAATCCTGTAACCACACAAACCACTGTAGGCCTCCTGTACAATGCCGTAGCAACATCTCTCTCTCCTTGCCTTTCTCTCGCTGTGCGTCGATCGAGAGAGAGCCCCATCTGAAAAAAATTCAGAAACTCTTCTTCTCCCAAAAAAAAAATTCGAGGTTTTCCTATTATGGTAATTGTGGTAATTGTGGTGGGGGAAGAGAAAGAGAAAGATAAGGATAAAATATTATAATATATGGGTGTACGGGTGTGCACATAAGAAAGAAAACAGTCACAAAAAACAATCTGAAATAAAAAAATATTTTTTCGCTTTGTGAGCTGCTGAACGGTGGAAATACATTCCCGATGACTCAGCTGCTATACACACAGAGACACACGCAGCAACCAGCGTGTATAATCATTTCTGTGGGGGGGGGGGATCTCTGTTTGAGGTTTTCTTGTTAATCTCGGAGTTTTCTGGTGTTATATAAGCCAATTGTGAGAGTGTTGGGGAGGGAGAGGAGATAAGGAGAAGCATCTCTCGAGAGACTGTGTCTCTGTGTATCTCTCTCTTGTATCTGTGCAGGTCGATATCTCAAGATCGATCTGTTGTCTCTAATGTACAATCATATAAATGTAGCATAGTATATATTGTATCTTTTTTTTTATTGCCGTTGTCACTTGTATTTCTAACACAGTACAAAATATAATTAATAATATGACACACCAAGATCTACAATATCCAGAAGGTGGGCTGCATGGTTGGCTCACTGTTTTTGGGTGTTTCTGCGGGCTGGTTGCCTGTTTTGGTGTGCTCAATGCGAGTGGTGTGGTCGAGGACCACATTCAGCAGCACCAATTGCATGACACTGCAACTGCGGCAGTCGGGTGGATATTCTCTCTCTTCTTCTTTGTAACTTACAGTACGTGCATCTTCTCCGGCACGTACTTCGACCGCAATGGGTTTCAGCACCCCGTGGTGGTCGGTACGGTGCTTCACGTCGCGGGACTTGTCGCCACGGCAAACTGTACCAAAACGTGGCAGTTTGTGCTAGGGTATGCGGTGCTGTTGGGGCTTGGTAATGGGCTGCTACTGTCTCCATTGGTGGCACAACCGGCGCACTACTTCAGCGCTAGACGTGGCACGGCGCTCGCTTGTGCTACTGTCGGTGGTTCCGTGGGTGGTGCTATATTCCCTGTCATTATGAGGAAGTTCTACAGCATGCACAGTGAACACGACCCAAACTACGGGTTTCGCTGGGGCATGCGTGCATGGGCTTGCATTGACCTGTTTTTACTGCTCATAACGCTTCTCGTAACACGTGAGAGAATACCACGTATAAATGATGATGACAGAGGTGATAAGGACAATGATACCGACAGAAACGATCACTGGGTTCGAGTGTATCTGGTGCGGAGTGTAGACATACATGCGTTTAGGGATTTAAAGTACCTGTACTGTGTGTTGGGAGCAACACTTGGTGAGCTTTCATTGTTTGCGACGCTCACATACTTCGCATCGTACTGCACTGCACATGGTATCACAGCCTCAGATGCATACATCCTTGTGATGGTTTTAAATCTGACTGGAATTGTGGGTAGATGGCTACCTGGGTATCTTAGCGACCACTTCGGTCGCTATAACGTCACCATAGCCATGACACTTGCTCTTAGTGTGGTCCTGTTCGTCGGGTGGTTGCCTTTCGGTAAGACACTAAAGGATATGTATGTTGTGAGTGCCCTGTATGGGTTCTTCTCCGCATCCATCTTTTCCCTGATCCCTGTATGCTGCAGTCAAATTTCAAAAACTGACGAGTTCGGCAGAAGGTATTCGACCATGTACTTCGTTGTTGCGTTTGGTACTTTAATTGCATTACCTATTACAGGTGCCATCATAGGTGACAAGTCATTGGAAAGCTATCGAAATTACGTCATCTTCAGCAGTGTCACTGCATTCCTTACTGCTGTCTGCTTCATTATTTCGAGATACTACTGTGTGGGATTCAAGATAATGAAATTTTAATAACACATCACGTTTCTATTATATATTCCTTATGTTGCTCTATTATATTGCTATGCTATGTTGCACTACCATTTGATATTAATTAAATAATATTGATATTGTATCATCTGTAACGTTTCCATTTGACTCTCACTCTCTCAGGATATAAAAGTGGCTTAGTATGTGCTGCTTTGCGATGAGGATCGGGGCTTAACAAGCATACTTCATCGGTATAAGAAATGGAGAGTTTTCTTTTTTTGATTATCCAATTGAGATTTGACATCATCTTATATCCCCTGTCATGTTTCTCTGGTTCCCCGTGGAAATAAGACTAAAATATGGGTGATGATATAGAGGTGCATACGAGCGACCAACCGCACAAGGAGACCACTGTGTCGACGATGGAAGACATGTTTGTGCAGGAGGAAATAGACCTTGATGACATTGATGAGGGTCAACCTACCTCATTGAAAAGACGGTTGATAATAGTCGGTACTTGTTGTGGATTACTGGCGTACTTTGGTGTGATGAACTCTAGGAAGCTTCTACAGAGTCATCTTCAAGATCATCAACTGCAGGATGTATCCTCTGTAATAGTCAGACGGATCTTCTACTTGTTTTCATTTGTTTGCTACGTCTCAATTGTATTGTCAAGGCTCTGTTTCAAAGGGAAGGGATCTAGAGACCCGATTCTTATGGGAACCGCACTGCACCTGGCAGGACTACTGACCACAGCACATTGTAATACGGTATGGAGCTTTGTATTCTGCTATTCTCTTTTGTTAGCGTTCGGAAATGGCTTACTGTTATCTCCGCTGGTCTGGATACTACTCCCCCGCTTCAAGCGGAAAATCTCTGTACTGGCTTGTGTGATTTTAGCAAGTATTATTAGTGGTACTATATTGCCAAAGATCATTCAGAAACTCTTTAGTATCAAGAATGACTATTATCCTAACTACGGTTTCATTTTTGGCATGTACTCTTGGTTTCTAATCGATTTACTACTCTTAACCATAGCAGTACTTGTATCCCGTGGTATAGAACCGTACCCAACAGATGTCTCCACAGAAGAGACTTCAACTGATTGAATCGTTGTTTCTGTATATTCCTTTAAATTCTATTAGATTCCATCAAAAACTCTATTTATCTGCGTCTTGATATAGGTCAGTGGATTGAAGTACAACAAGGTCAAAAGACAAAACCGTACCACCAACCTTACACATGCACCAATTTCTGAACTTATAGAAAAACCAGTGAGGTTGATAATCGATATACCAACGTCCCAGCATGCAACGCATGTACTATCACAAGCAGCAGAGCTTGACAAAATCTTGAAATACAATAAAATTAGAACGAAGAGCTGGCTCTCCCACCATAGCTTCCACCATTACCACTGGTAGGTCCATTGCAATACTATGTAACATTTATATATTATCCCATAATGATAAATATCACAATCAACGACACGACGTTTACTATGTAAAATGTCAACCTTGGGAGAATTTCAATATAACAATGGGGGGTGAACTCATCTCATCGAATCATTACCTTGTTTGAGGGGCGGTAAACAAAAGTTCATAATAACGACATTTGAATTTATATCTGTTGTTTGTGGTTATAACTGAAGAATATACGTGATTTATATTGAAGTTAAAACAAAAAAATAGGTCAGGTTGTGGTCTAAAGGCAATCTAAAAATGAATAATAATGGTTTGGATACTCATACATTGAGACCATATTACAACCCGGACTCGTTTGATGCCGGTTATCTTGTCAAGTTTAATCCTGATAAGGGTGTAGTGGATTCGAATGGGTTTTCTATTGCGTCTAAGTTGAATATCGTCAAGAACAGTAAGGATAAAGGTACTGGGACCATCGACCCAAGCAAGTTGTTTTCTGCCAAGAGGAGTGGTAGTGGTAGTGATGGCAATAGCCTCTTTAATTTCTCGTTGAATTTTGGGTCCGGATCTACTGGAGAGAATGGTGGTCAAGGGTCTATAGATAGCATTGTGAAGGAGTTTGAATGGGTCGATTTATTGAATGTTAACAAATGGGCGATTGTAATAACGCAGTTGTTGGAGTTATTTGTACAGAAATATTTCAAATTGCTGATACAACAGCCCTTCGAAGTTACTAGATTGCTACAACAAGTAGCTGATTTCAAGAATATAATACCAGATCAAAGAGAGAATGTGGAAGGTTCTATCTCACTCTCTAATTTAGATAACGAGGAGGATATCGACTATTTCCCATCAACAACGCCAGATCCTGAGGATGTATCAAAAGATGAAGAAAGAATTGAGAAAGATGAGAATGAAGAAGAGGAAAGGAAACCCACTACTGTTCAATCAAAGAACCCTGATGTATTTGTTCCTCAACACTCGATTAGCCCCGAATCCAAACACACACTGGATATAATGAATGCTATCCTTGATGAAGAAGGTATTAGGGGTTTGTGGAAAGCAAACAATACTAATTTCATATATCAAATTCTTTCCTCAACTTTAGAGGCATGGTATACAGGATTTATCTCACCTTTCCTAAATATTCCAGACCCCTACTTCGTCGATCTCATCCATTTCCCAGATTGTCAGTCCGCGATAATACTTTCAGTGTCGGTGGGTTTGTTGACAACATTATCTCTGATTCCAATAGATTTAATCAGAACTAGGTTTGTTGTCACAGCACTCTCTGGAGACGTGGAAACCGTGCAGGGCAACGGAGAAGATATCGGGAAGGATGAAGAAGAGACAGTTCAAGTGGAATCCAGAAGTCTACGGCACTGGATCAAATCTTGGAGTTGGCGTCATGATCTGATCAGGTTACCCTCGGATTTATGGATTCTCACCATCTTACAATCCGTCTCTAATGTAACCTTTTCCAAGTTGTTTGATCTGTTGGTGTATCACAAGTTCCATGTTGACAAGTACTCCAAGATGACTACGTATAACACTATGAAATTTATATCAAAGTTGATGGAGCTCGGTATTAAACTGCCTGTAGAGAATCTACTACGGAGATGCCAAGTTAACTTTCTTGTCAACTCTAACTCTAGCTTGAAGATTAGGGACAAAGACCAGTTGGTAGTGAGACCCCGTAGATATGTTGGTATGTGGTCAACACTGAATGATAGAACACAACTCCCTGATCTATGGAACGGTTGGAGAGTAGGTTTGATGAGCATAGCTTGTGGCTACGGTTTCAAAATCCTGAATAAACTTCCTGAGGAGACAGTCCAAGAAAAGTTTTAAACAAAAAATATGTGTATTTTGCTGCTGTAACTAATTACATAATATAATATTCTTTCTAAAAATGACTATTTAGTGTCTTCACTGCGTTCAATCAGGTATTCGCCGAGAACTCGAAGTGGATCACTAGGCTGTTGAATCGCTATCTGCCTCATGCCATCCAGTAACGCCGGCGTTACGTACTTGTTCAGATATCGTCTTGTCTGTGAACCACCTATGGTGTTCACCAAATCCAATTTGCTCTGCGTGTTTGCCAGCCCATCGCCCTCTTGCTTCAACCCCTGAGATGGAGGCTGTGATTGTTGTTCCAATACCGGAGCTGGTTCTGATGTAGCTGGTTCTGATGTGGTTTGTTGTTCATGCGATGGTTCGTTCTGCAATGGCTCATTATTCAATGGCTCTGCTTCCTGCTGAGCCGGTTCTTCCACGCGATCAACAGCCTCTTGCGGTTGTGCCTCCTGCGGTTGTGCCTCCTGCGGTTGTGCCTCTTGCGTCACTACTTCGTTGATATTCATTGTATCAAATTTGAGTCTTGCTGCGTGACTGTGTCTTCAACGGTACCTCATCGAGATTTCCCTTACAAATTTACAAAATTTTTCAAGTTTCTGAAATTTTAAAGGTTTGCTTGCTTTCTAAAAAACCATGACAAGAGAACTGACAAGGTTGACATAGTACTGGTAACGGCATAACAAAAGGCTGTTGGTAATTGGTACAGCAAAAGGATGAGCATTCAGGACCCATTTGAGGACGTTGTGCGCGATACGGAGGAGCAAGTGGCTCGTTTGGAGCAGTTTTTGGAGCACAATCACAAGTACACCACGGATGATGAACACGAGGAAGTGCGGGAGATAGTGGAAGATGTTGCGGAGACGTTAGAAGACCTGGATAAGAGCATTGATGTTGTTGCCAGGAGTCAGGGTGAAGGCGGAGCTGTAGACGTGGCCGGCAGGCGGAGCAGGCTGGCTCAGTTACGGGAGAAGTTCCAGCATCTGCAGACACAATATAATGATAGGGCATCGCATGCGGGAGGACGTGCTGTCGATGATAACGTTACTGTGGATCTTGAGGAAAATAGTACACATGATATTGACCTTGATGGTGGCATGGCGAACCCGTTTCAGGAACAGATGTTGCGTGAACAGGACACGCATCTCGATGATATACACCAGACCATGAAGAACTTACATCTGCAGGCAGAGACCATGGGCCAGGAGCTTGAAGACCAAGGGCAGTTGCTTGACGATATGGACCAAGGTATGGACACTGTTGCGGGCAAATTGGCCCGGGGAAGGAGACAGCTTGAATGGGTTTATGAAAAGAACAAGGAGAGGTATAACGACTGTTGTATAATGCTGCTGATAATTGCGCTAATTGTCCTATTGGTCCTTGCATTTATTGTATAATATAATATGAAGTGAAACGTAGCTGTAGTGTTATATGTATATGGTTCAAATTTTAGCTGATTCAATAACAGTTTATATAAAGTGTCATAAAACGTTATAGAGATGGAGAGAAACCTAGCAATTATATATAATAATGATAATAATCTAAAGATATAATTTTTCTGAGTTTATATTGTTTTAAATGGTTAGGTATACTATATTTGTTGTTTGTTTGTTTTTGTCTTTAATCAGTTAAATGCTTATGGTTACAAAGAAGAAAAAGGCTCTTATCGTTTTTCTTTATTTTTTTGTAAATTTTTGAATGCTGCAGAGGCACCACTGCTTGCTTGGTTTTTATCTATCAATTGATCATTGTTCCTGATTGATTGTATAACTTCGTAGCGGCTGCTACTAATATGCATATTGCTGTCTGGACGAACGCGCTGTTTGGCACTTAGAAAAGATGGGGAGGCCGGGGAGGCCATGTTTGTAGGAGGTCTATGAACATTCTTTAGCGACGACCTATGTGTTGGAGTTGACGGTGTTGAAGGTGAACTGGATATCGACCTTCTCTTTACAATGGGGGATGGTAGATTCGGGGTTTGCATCTTTGTTGTGTTCAAGGCCGGAAGTGGTTGACTTTTTACCCTAGAAGTCTTCTTAGGTTTATTGGTTTCGGGTAGGAGAGGTGGTTTTAAAACAGGTGGTGAGGCATTTCGCTTCACATTTTCTGTAAGTGGTTCTTTCATATCGGTGGGAACCTGTGGTGGTTTCGATTTTGGAACCGCTTTGCTACCACCATTCAAACCTTGGTTTGTTGAAGCGGGTGTTACCTCTTTCTTAGTGGTGGACAACTCATCACCACTTAATTGCAAAGAGTCAAGTTTATCTGTGATATCAACACCATCTTCAATTAATTTCCTAGTTCTGAAGAAACAATCAATCCAATTTTCATTACTATTAACCATTAGTCCTTTAGTTAACTCCTTTGGGAAAGTAGCAAGTAAAGAAAACGACGGCAAAGAGATGAACCATAGTTTATATTTATATCTCTCTAAAATTAAAAATCCTTTTCTAGAAAGTTCATTAAATTCAAAGTCATACATGGACAAGTTTGTGTCACCCAAGTTTACCATCGGATTTAAGGACTTCTCACCCTTTCGCGAGCTTGTTTGTATCTCTTTGAAAGCTAAAGATCCGTCCTTATACAGACTAAGCAGTTGTGGGAAGATGTTTGTTGGTCTGATTTCCGATTTGTGTTGTGATACTAAGGATGTTATTAACCCGTCATTAATTTTCTTGTAAGAAGTAATAGCCATGTCTGGACCAGCAGCATCATAACTAATTGCTTTAATATACACAAAATCTTGCTTCAAAATACCTACACTCTGATTTATCTTTAATGGTTCATATCGTGTCTGATTTACATCGTTGGTTATTGCATCTCCATTTCCAGCATTTGCAACATTGTTACCTTCCGTATTCATACCACCTGTTTGATCGAGATTGTTTTCAGTGGATACATTCTGCGTTGCAGTGTTCAGCTTTTCAACAAAATCAAATTCTTCATCAGTAGAGGGAGCACTCTGTTTTGTTGGGGAATAATGTTCTTGTTGTGAAATCGAGGCATTGACATTATTTCCTATATTTATATTTTCCGTAGCTGGAGGTCTCAGTCCAGAAATGTTAGTCTGACTGGATTGCATTGTAATGTTGCCATTTCCAGTTTGTATATTATTTACATTTGCACTCGAAGTTCCATAATCTGGCTTCCGTATATTGTCTATCTGCTGTACCCCCGTATTCATCGGTACTTGTTGCGGTTGGAGTGGTTGTGAAGGGGTCATATTCATTGGCATAGCTTGCTTGTTTAATGGAATCCCTTGGTTATTCACATTTTGAACTATTGGTTTATTATTAGAAATCTTATCTACAGGGTTTGCATCAACCACTATATTGCTAATACTTTGGGTACTGTTATTTGTAGGTGAAATATTAGAGGAGGCAATTCCAAGTTTTTTCCTCCATTCCACGATACTACTTGTTGTGCTGAACTCCTTTGCGGGTTTCTTTCTTTTCTGTTTTGTTACCGGAATATTCCTTAATGGAGTGTCGATAACATGCAATTGTCTATTTTGAAGGATATTTTGGTGGTTTATATTTGTTCTCATAATGGATGGAGAAACGAAAGCGGTATTTGGTTTTACCTGCTGTTGCACTTGCCAAATACCTCTCCACAACTTCTTCTTATCATTCCAATTTACGTTGCTAAACCAAGGATTCTTTTTAATATCAGGGATTGATGCCCGGTTTTTGGTATCTATTGTCAGCATGGTTCTCACCAAATTCACTACTTGTAGGTTAACGTTGCCAATATTGGTCGATTTGTCTGGGTTCCAAGTGTAATCCAATGAAACAATCTTCTCAAAAGTCTTCAATTCATTTTCTCCTCTGAAAGGCGGAAACCCCTGCACAAATTGGTATATCATACACCCGAGAGCCCATATGTCGGACCCGAAACTGCACTTGTTATAAAGTAGTAACTCGGGCGAGACATATTCTGCAGTTCCCACGAATGACGAACAACTGTTCCCATCATCAATGGTGGTGGCATTATTGCATCCATTGGGATCGTTACCTTCCCCTGTCTTTGCATTTGGCGTTGCGGCAGCTCCAAAATCCGTGATCATCAGAATCCCGTCTTTATTGAGCAAAACGTTCTCGGGTTTCAAATCTCTGTGGATAACACCTTGTGAATGCATAAACTCCAGAGTATCTACCAGTTGTGCTGTAAAATGTTTTGCCCAAGTATCATTGAATGTGCCCATTTTATGGAGTAAAGTCAAAAGCTCGCCTCCCGGAGCGTAATCAAGCACAAAATACAGATTCTCCTCATCATGAAAAGTGTAGTACAGCTTCACTATACCAGGGTGATTACCGCGAGCCAAAAGATTCAACGTATTCTTCTCTATTGTGACATATTTCACCTTCGACTCCTTGATGATATGCTGCTTGGAACACACCTTTATCGCATACGTCTTCTTCAAATCACGCTTATCCAATGCCTTATACACAGTCGAGTACGACCCGTGTCCGAGCTCCTCTTTAAATATGAACTCGTGTGGTGAACGTTTTCTAGAAGTCATAGGTCCATTACTCTCTACTGCTTTTTTCTATTTTCTAATTTTTTGATTTGATTTGATTCGTTGTTCAAAAACAAAGCAACCTTCTTTATCACTTCCTCCTACCTCTATTCCTTATCTAAACCTTATTTATCAATATATCTCTCGACAATGTTGGAGGAAATACGTTAATTCCTTCTCTTTATACTTTGCTCCTTTTTTTTTTTTATTGGTTACTCGTTTCTTCTCTCTCTCACACACACAGACACAACACAACACTCACACACGTTATAACTTTCCCTTATTTTATAGGCTGTTTCTCTCCCTGAATAATACAATCCGGAAGCCGTTTTAAACAAGGACTCTCTTTCGATTAGATGGAATTTGCTCTCAGCGTTAAAATTGAACTTGCTTTTCCTTTCTTTTGAAGATCTTGTGGGCCCTCTCTCGGGACAATGACGTCTTTTTCTGCAAAGACCAAAAAAAATAAAAAAAATTTTTTGAAAAAAAAAAAAAAAAAAAAAATAAAAAAAATGATTTCTATGGTTGAAAGGTAGCTCATCGCAAGGTTTTGAGGGCATTAACGGCGGTAAAATAGTGATACAAAGGTAGTTTACGATGTCTGAGATGCATAGGTTGTTGACTTTCCCCGAAAGACCGGTTTCGGGGGCTTATCTGGAGAGTTTGAACAAGTTTTTGGGTGCTGGTGTGCCTGCGACGTATACTTTGGAGCAAGTTGCTGAGTTTGAGCGCTCGCAACGTGGTGAGGAGCTGCCGGAAGACGTACCAGTGGAGGATGTGTCGAATACTACTCCCTTGCATATTTTGGCGCGGTCATTACCCCGGGATTTGACCACTGAGGAGAGCAATATTGTGTTACAGATGATGGATATGCTGTTTGAGTACGGTGCTGGGTGGAATTTTGTTGATTACGAGGATAAGACGGTTGGTGATTTGATACTGGAACACAATGGTGGAGACCGGGAGTCGCCGCTTTACCAGAGAGTAGTGGAGGCCGGTGTCAGTGCGGAACTATTGCTGCGGAAGTTGAATGGAGGAGACATTGAGTTTATTGATGAGGATGTGTTACAAGAGCAAGTAGATGAACCAGTAGATGTTGAGCATGCTGAATCTGTGCCAGTTGAGCAAACTGAGTCTGCCAAACAATTAGATGACGATGCCACAGCGGCTGATCCCGAGACGTACCTGAAGACGAAGTTGAGGTATACCGATGATGCTCTGATTACAGAGGAGAACAAGGACGGTGTAATGATGGAATGGGAAACCGATATAATGAAACTAGCTGCTGATACACTGGTCTCCTCGCAACCCACTGGCAAGGCTGTGGTTTTGAATATCGGATTTGGGATGGGTATAATTGACACATTTTTGCAGGAAAGGAAGCCTGAAAAACACTACATCTGTGAAGCACACCCTGATGTTCTAGCCAAGATGAAAGCTGATGGGTGGTATGAGAAGGAGAACGTGGTGGTTCTTGAAGGTAAATGGCAGGAATCCCTGAACAAACTACTGGATGATGGTTCTGTGTTCTTTGACGGCATATATTACGACACATTTAGTGAACATTACGAGGATATGTTGGATCTTTACGATGTTGTAGTAGGATTGATAAAACCTGACGGTATATTTTCGTTCTTTAATGGGCTGGGAGCAGACAGACAATTGTGTTATGATGTTTACAAGAAGATTGTTGAGGTCGATGTAGCAACTTACGGTATGAAATGTGAATATGAAACTATCAGCTTAGCTGACAAACTACCTAACTGGAAGGATATCAAGAGATCATATTACAATTGCGATTATTACTACCACCCAAGGATATCGTTTGCATAAAAAACGTCGGTATGACATGCATTCAATACAGAATATATATTTATATACGTATCTTTCATTATTTATTGGTATTGTTACAACTGATACGAATGATATCAACTAATTAACCATTTCAGCCTTCTCCTTTGGTAACTTCTTCCGTTTTGGAGGATTTTCGGTAATGTCTTTTATGGTATCCTGAACTTCAGCTTCAATTTTTCTCGCTAGATCTAGTTTTTTCATGCTGACAGCAATGATTTGAAGACTGTCTTCATCAGACATGGCCGTGTTTCCTGTCCTGGCTACTGTTTCAGATTCCTGCTTGACCTCATCTTTGATTTTCCTTTGGTTGTATTCTTGTTCGATCCATTGTTTCTTTTCATCAGAGTTTTCTTGGCCAAAGATGTCATTAGCTCTTTTCTTGATTCTTGCACGAAGATCATGTTCCCAGTTCCGCTGTGAATTTGCGACTCTCCATTTCCTCTTTCTCTCTTTGTTTAACTCTCTCTTGAACTGTTTGAATTCATCCTCTGTCAGGTATTTCTTGATCAGTTTAGTAACGAGTGTACCCATTCGAGGGATTTTTCTTAAATCAGGAATGCTAAAGTTTATTTTTGGTCCGTTTGCTGTATTTTTGAGTTCTTTGACAGTCTCCATCTTGATCAGTGGAGTTGGTATCTCGTTGCTCTGGTTACCTAAGCTGTTCGATTTATTATTGCTTAGATCAATTTTTTTTAATTGTTGAGAATTTGAAACCTCTTCTTTCACCGTAATCAGATCTGAAGAGTCATCACTTTGAACCTCTTTAGCTTCAGCATCAGGGTTTACGTTTGTTTGTCCTTGCTCTAGTAACCTTTCATCAATTGTACCACTAATATTCTCGGAAATCGCCTTATTCTCTTCCTGGTTTCCATCTAAATCAGCTGATGGGATGGCAATGCTAGTTGATGAATGAATATCCTTTCGGTTATCTTTAATAACTTCATTTTTTTCGATGATGCTAGAATTCTGATGTAATTTCTCTGAAGCATCATCACTTTTTTCTACTTCTTTAGCAGTCTCAGAAGTCTCTAATACAGTATCTTGTTCTGCGTCTGTGTTTTGTGTAGCTGCCAGTTTGACAGTGGTTTTTGGGATTGCAATAATGGACTCTCTCTTTATAATTCTACGTACTGGTGGCACCAACCCATCCAGATTTAAGACACTGTTAGGTGTTGATTTTTTAGTACGCTTAACTGCCTTTTCAGAAGCTTTACGCTCGATTTCTGGTAATACAGAGCTTAGTGTTTTAGATATCAACTCCGTCAGATCAGATATCCCCTCATTGTTGCTACTTTCATCACTGCTATCATTTAATCTCTCGCGAACTAGTTTTTGAACTAATAAATTAGTTCTGTTTTTCTGGTCTGCAGATTTAGTACCAAACAATTGATCTTTTGATAATTCGGATTTAAGTCTTTTGGAAAGTTTCATTGTGATAGAGGACTCAGAGTCTCTAGGTTCACTATTGTCCAATTCCTGTTCAATATTTTCTACAGGTCGTTTTCCATGAGGGTTGATGAACTCATGGCTGGAGTTAACTTCGTCGTCAGAACTACCCTTCAGGCTTTTATCATAGACGGTTATCTCAGCTCCTTTAGGAAGCATCAGCTCAGGATCAATTTCATTTCCTGCTTGAAGGTCATCGTGACTTTCAACGAAGGATTGATATTTCACAGGGGACTTATCACTTCCTGTAATTTGAAGCCTATCGGTATTTTCTTTGACATCTGATTTATTTAACTCATGTGATTGTTTCTCAACATCAGCACTTCTTAGTTCTGGATCAATATTTTCTGTAACATCTGCAACTTCATATTCTAATTCAGGGTTAACATTGTCGGTGGAAGTCAAACTTGGATCGATGTTGTTTTCATGAACTGATTCAGTTGTATCTTTTCGATTTTCATTTCCATTGGAGGTTTTGGACTGACTATGATCTGGTAATTCATCAGGAATTAATATTGGTTCAAATTCTTTTTGGCTCTTAAGAACTTGATTGGTAGTATTTTCTAATGCAACACTTTCTTCGTTTTGGTAAAGTTTTTGAGTAGAACCAATCTGTTCGAACTCTTTGAAATAAGGATTGGATTTTACCGTAAAGTCCGCTACTTTGTTATTATTGTTTAGTTCTTTGTCGTCTTCTAAAGTAGGAGGTATTCTAGAAGGATATTCATTTTCGATCTTCACAATTGCTAATTCATTATTTGGTTGGGTACACTTAGGTTCTGTTGAAGATTTTTTCTCCAGTAGATCGTTTGTAGATGTTTCGTTTGATTTAATAGATCCTACTTTGCTAGAATTAAAAATTGGAATAACAGGTATCTGGCTGTTTTCTAACCCTACTCGTCCAATCGTAGTGGGTTCGACTTTTACTTTTTTAACCTCTGAAGACTTTGCATTCGACAAAGCTTTTACAATTGTATTTTTTGTATACTGGATTATAGTAGCTAGATACCTACTTGCTTCTTCAGGGGTCGCTCCTGATGCAGTTTTAGCTTTGGCGGCAGCTTTTAGAGTGTTGACAATAGGACCAAGAATTGTTGATATCAATTTCTCTTTTGGGCTAGGTGGCCGTGGTTGTGAAATAGTCTTCCTTTGTGTTTTTTGACTTGGAACTAGTTTATCTATGGCATCTCTTTTTAGTAAGGTCACAATAGGTAGTGCATATGGAGGAAACTCGGGTATAACCCAGGGAGGATGTAACGCAATTATTTCCTTTCTTACAATTGAATCTAGTAATGGTTCATAATAAGTAATATTGTTTACATTTGTTTGGTTTTTTGCTGCATTTAAAGCCATTTCTTCTGAACTCATGTTGTTAGCGCCCATGTTTGGCGTTTTGGAGGATTTTTTGGGTGATTTACCTTCTGCTAAGTAGTTCAAGCTTGCAATTAGTGGCGATAATCCCTTTGAAAGATTAAACAATGGTATTTTTCTTAAGGTACTTAAAGGGATTTTCTTGGCTTTCTTTTCCTTCTTTTTCTTGACCTTTTTTGATTTTTTAGGTCTCAATAACTCATCAGCAGCCATTTTTTCTCTTTCTTCCATTTCTTCTTTTGTCCATCTTCTAAAAGGTTTTTTCGGTTTACCACTCTTTGTTAATTTTAAGTCAGCTGGATATGGAGGACCACGAGCAACAATATCTGCAAGCTCATTGGATTCTTTTTCTCGCTGTTCTTTCTCAAGTTGTTTTCTGACTTTTCTTTCTTCTTTTCTCTTCTGTCTTTCGAGTTTCTCTTGTTCCTTTCTTTGTTTGTTTTCAAGAGATCTTTTCTTCTTCACGATTTGAACTACTTCATTTACAGCAATAAGGTAATTTTTAGTTAATTTTTCTTTTTCACTTAATTCCTTCTTTTCCGTGTGGATGATAGGTCTAGACTTTGATTCATCAAGGGTTTTCGAAAATTTTATCCTATGTAACTTGGGCTTAAAATTATCGTTAGAGACAACTTTAGCATCACTCCTATTGATTTTGAAAACTTTGATTTGTTGATTGGTAGATGGCAAAGTTTGTATTTTCGTTGGTCTACTTTTTAAACCATCGAGAATAATTGGACCCTTTGAAATATCTCGTAATTTGGCTTTAGCCTTTTCTTCTTTTTTAGTTTCCTTTTTAGTTTTATTAATAGGTTTCTCAAGAGTTACCTTCGGTTGTATTTCATCTTTAGCACTGGTTTTAACCGGAATGTTTAAGTCTACAGGTTCAACAGGTACAAATACATGTTCAGCCCTTTTCTTCTCCTTAATATCTTTACCGATTTGTTGAGTGGATTTTCTTCTTTCTTTACTGTCTTTTACTGGTTTTGGTTCCTTTTGTTTCTTTGAAGAAGCTCTCTTTTCTTTGGAAATTGTCTTTTTCTTCTGGGCAAGATTGCTTGGGGCTAATATATCAGATATACTCATTTCACCTAAGCCTTTGTTAAAATCGTCGAGAACAGAAGTATCAAGTTCTGGAGCTGTCTGGTCTTGGAACGCCAAAGACATGGCATTTTTCATAATCGCATTCATATCAAACGGTTCATCTGTCGTAGCAGCTTTTGATTTCTTTTTCTTCTCAGTTTTTTGCTTCTTGTCATCCTTCTTACTTTTGCCAGTCTTGGGTTCTTTAACCTTTTTTGGAGATTTGGATTTGGTAGGCTTTACTTCCTTTTCCTTTGGTTTCACAGTTGATTTGGTAGTCTCGGTGTCCACTAATGAACTGTTCACAACTCTTTCCACAACGTCAGCTAGTGCTTTAGAGAAATCGTCCTCCTCAATTGTTGGTACTTGAGTATCTGTTGCAATTACTTCTTGAGCTTTCTTGGCAGGTTTTGGATGTTTTGTAGTTAAAACAGTACGACTTATATTCTTTTTGTTTTCATTTGATTTACTTTTCTGCGTACCTTTCGAAGCTTCTTTCTTTGTTGCTGTTCGTACTGGTTTCTTCTTTTTCTCAGTGACATTTAGAAGTTCCTTTTCAAAGGCCTTTAGTGTTGCTTCTACAAGTTCATCTGCCTCTAAATTGCTATCATTCTTAGTTTGTTGCTTCTTACCTGCCTCTTCACCTTCTCGGAGGAAGCTTTGGATAACATCTTCAAAATTTAATAAACTCAAATCATCATCATCCTTGGGTACCTCAGTGGTTTGTTTAGTGGTTTTAGGTTTTTTAGCCACGGTAGTTGATTTTGACTTTGATCCACTAGCCTTCTTTTCGCTTTTTTTCCCTGATTTCTTGTCTGATTTCTTGTCTGATTTCTTGTCTGATTTCTTATCACCTTTCCTTTCCAGTTTCTTTGCTTTCTTTTCCTTGTCTTTATCTTTGTCCCTTTTCTTCTTTTTGGAAGATTTTTTAGATTCTTTTGTCTTGGATGGACCGTTAAGCTCATTTAATGATTCTAAAATTGCACGCCTTAGATTTTCGTCCTCATCATCTAGATTGTCCTGTGTAAGTTGAGGTTGTTGATCGTCAGTCTTGTCATCTGTAGTCCTCTCTGCCTCCAGGATACCCTGTCGTAGTATTTGTGCCCATTCCTGGTGTTGTCTAGCTTCATCATCATTATAATTATTTTCGGGTATTAATTCATCATGTCCCATATCATTAACGTTATTCTCATGTAGTTGATCTTCATCTACTTCCATGTTCTGCATCGCATTGGCAACAACAGATACTAGATCATCCTCAGCCGTGTGCAAATCAGGTAAATCCAAGTGCTCTTGCTCTTGTTGTTCTTGTTCGTGTATACTTCCATCATCAAGATCCTCGTTATGTGCATTCAGTAAATTACCCACTAGTTCCTGGAAGTTGATATCTTCATCTTCATTTTGTTGTGACATTATTTCTTCGATAAGGAAATGAGCAGAGAAAAAAGTAAAACGTGTTCCACCGTACTTCTATGCTTCTTCCAACTTTCTATGAGCCCTATTATTTCTTAGATAACCTGCTAAGTCTAATAGGCTACTTTTCGTTTATTGTCTGAGCCTTAATGTACCTTAAAATGCTTGATTCTAAGCTTGAAAAAATGAAAGAACAACCGCGTACAGTACAGTTATAACGTCGTAAGTATTATGATTTAGAGTAATAGTTGGTGTGTGATATATGTAAACGCCAAAATATAGGTGACTATGTGTGTATTCACCAAAAAAAAAGAAATATAAACACCAATTTCTTTATTTATGCTCATCGCTATAATTATTTTTCGACGTTCATAGTGACGATGATAACAACTTACACAAGTATAGATATAATTTTATATTTGAGTTTGACTACTCGTAGTCTGTATCATTTTGTTATATATCATTAAAACGTCTAATTGGTACTACATGTAAGTTGAGGGTCGGTCTCTGGAATGTTGTAGAAGCTAGAACTAGGTATATATATATATGACAACAATTGGTACCCTCACAGTATTTTAAAAAGGAATATATTTGTTTTTTGTTTTATCCACTTGGGCATGTCAACTCAGGTGGTTTTATAAATAGGTCTCGTTGAAATTCGTGTTGTTACCCTTTCCTTTCTTCTTCATGGTGATTTGATAAAGTCAGTGTAGATATCAGAGCAATCCTGGAGATTCTGTTGACTCTGCCTGCTTATATAGTCCTTATCAAATGGCGGTATCTGGTTCAACTCCGCTGTGTCGGGTGCATGAGTAACGGCATCAAATTCAAGCAGATAGCTGAGATCGTACGGGCTTTGTTCCATATCGAGAGGCATAACCCTCTTGTCATTTTTTTCCTCTTTCTTGATTATTTCTTCGTCCATGTCATCGTCTTTCTTGATAAACACAGGTCTTGCATCAGGCAACGGTCTCCCACCAAATTGTGGATGTGCATCTTCCTCCTCTTCTTCCAGGTCTTCATCCACTTCTTCCTCTTGGTACCTGTTCTTGCTCTGGTTCTGGTTCTTGTTCTTAGGCTTGGATTCCAGTATATCCTTGTCGAAATCAGCAGAGTCCAGCAAAATCTTGTTGTTCCCGTACTTCGTCAGGATATCACTTCTATTTGTGTGTTCTGCAACGATAGTCAATGCCTCCATGGCGTCCTTGTTCAACAGCACCTTTGAGTCCATAATACTGCGCGTTGTTGAGATAAACCGCGACTTACCGTTAGAGGTCTTGATCATCTTGACACGGCTCACTTTCTTATCGCTCTTCTTACTCTGCATGCGGTTCTGCACATACTCCTCGGGCAACGCAGTACACTGCCCAGACTCGACGTGATCCTCCACCCAATGCTCTACATTCGGCGAGAACTCCCCGCAGTGCGAGCAATGTCCCTGCGACTTGAACCGCTCCGCAGACTTCACACCCGACGGATATATGATATGCCGCGTCTTCATGTGTGCCTTATATGTGTCACGGCGACTGAATCCACCGTTGTTGTGACAGCGTAAGTCAGGTGGCGCCTTCTCGTTGTAGTACGGACAGTAGTATGCCTTCTGCAGCGCGTGTTTCTTGATATGCCTTGTCAGATACCCTCTTATCTTGAACCTTGCGTCACAATAGTGACAAATATACTCCTCAGGCTCCGAACTCGGGTTTCTAGACTCTTCCCGAGACATATCCGTCTGAGACTCATTCCTCTTCTGCACAACTACTCCCTGAACTTGACCTTGAAACTTCGACGCAATTAATCGCGGCATCCCCGTTTCCTTCACAACCCGCAAAGCACTACTACCTCTCTGCCTCATAGCCATGTTTCCTTGGTATGTTATCGATCTTGATTGGAGATTCTTATTCATATGAAGTACCTGGTTCCATCGTAGTTGCCAATAAAATAGTTTATTAAACCTGCTGCTCCTACGGAGAGAGAGCGAGAACGGAGAAGGAGCCCCGGATGATGACGAAAAATTTTTTATTCACATGGTAAGTTGTACATAGTGATAATATAATGATATGATGATATTTGTATTCTTTTTACTTATTTTGTTATGTACATTTGTATTTACATGCGGGGGGGAGGTGTGTAAAATTATTTCATCTCTATTTCTTGAATTTGTAGTGCCATACTTTGTTTGGTGGGTAGTCCGTGGTTACCTTCATGTCTAAGGGAAAGAGTTTGCCTTGTTCCGGGGAGTTTGCCTCTGCGTAGAGCTCAGGGCTGACCTGCTGTAGAGTATCCATGGCGTGTTCCATGGCCTTGTATTGCAGTTGCAACTGGTTGAGTTGGTTGACCCGCGTCTGCTGTTTGTACAGCGTCCAAGCTTTCTCTATTGTTTGGTGTTTGATCAGGTCTTCTTTCGAGAGTTTGAGCAGTTTTGGCTGTTTCCTGGACGCAGACAGCACACTCAGTTGTGTCACCACACGCTGTGCCAATGGGGATAGCGACCCTTGCGCCTTGGTACGCTTCCACCTCACAAATTGAGTGTTCACCTTGACACCCTGGGGCACTCTAGACACGCTCTTCAACATTATATCTCTCAACTCCCTTCTTTCTATTTTTTTTGTTTCAAAGTACTACTCAAGTACAAGTTATTATCCTTAGATGATTCTTAATGTTATACAAATAACCTCCCTCGCCATATACATTATGACTTTGACTCTCACTGGTCCCCTCACACACACACAATCTCACAGAAACAGCGACACCAGCAACAACAAAAAAAATGATGTATTATCGTTATATACGTTTCTTTCACTTGTCTTATTTCGTATTACGTGTTTATTTACGTTGTGTATGATACACGTGCGTTTCGTGACATGTATAGTTTTGTTTCGTATAGTATTATCTGGTTTCATGTGAGACTTTTGTTTATAGTGATTTAGGGGTACCCCCTCTGCCCACTTCTCTTCAATATATATATTTATATAATAATATTTCTATAATACATTATATTATGTCTATGTTACATTGAATTATATCTTTTATTATATCATTGTTTCTTATTTATTATTCGGTATAGTGATATATAATATTATCATATCTTTAATATCGTATACTCCACATCACTATGAGTAAGAAGGAATTGCCTGAATTTCCTCCCAGTTACGAGGAGACATTGAAGAAGGATGTCCAAGAGGGGGCTGTAGATCCCCGCAGGTTTAAGCACGTTCACGCCCCGATAAAGACGGCTAAGAAGAATTTCCCCGCCGGTGGAACATACACCTACTCCAACAAATAAGTATTTTTTTATGCTTGTTTGTTTTTGTGTGTTTTTTTTTTATTAGTATTTATATATGTGTGTGAAACTACCTTTATAATGCTCGTTATTTGTTATTTGTTATTTCATATCTCTTTCTCTCTAAACTTCCTCTGATACTATGCAGCCCAGTCCCATGAACGCCTCCGTCAGCATTCTATCATATACGAAGTCTGTTCTGAACCCAGAGGCAATGAAGTCCTTCCGTGTTTCCAGGTCCTTGATAAACGGATCGTCGTATGAATCGCGGTCCACAATGTACCGCTTCTCCACATCACGATCACCGTTGAACGGCGTGAACGGTACACTGTCCTCCTTCCTGTGCTTGGCGTTGGGACCCATAATGTCCCTGTACGGGTTGTTCTGCAACACTCTGTTGATCTCCTCCAGTTTCCTCCTCGCCGACGACTTCTTCAGCTTCACAGTGTTCTTGACACCCTCGATGACGTCGTCTGCACCGTTCGCAGCGTTCGCCAGCCTGTTCACGATCTCCCGCTTCGCCCACTCCTTGTTCATCTTCTCCTCCGTCTCGATCTGCCTCTCGAGCAGTCTCTTCTTCATCCGCATGTCCTTCTCAAACTGTTGCCGCTGCTCAAAGTTCTCCAGGTCCTTCTTGCTACGCTCCAGGTTGCTCATGATCAACTGCTTGTTCAGCTCCTCGTACGTCCGCAACTTCTCCTCCGTCTCCGCCACATCGATCTTGTTGTCTAGCTTGTACACCACATCCTCTACTTCTTCCAGATACTTGTTGTAACTGTCCAGGTCATCAAAGTCAGCCGCAGTCTTGTTAAACACATTGAACACACGCTTCCGGATATCGACCTCTTTCTCCACACCAACGTCATCAAAAACCTGCGTCTTGAACTTGTTCTTTCTCAGAATCTTATCACAACTCTTGTAGGGACACGGCGCAGGACCCAGACTGAATATACGGTCCACACAGGACTCACAGATCTTGTGGTAGCACTCGGGGTTCACCAGAAACCGCACATCCGGCGACAGATACCTGTCCGTCTTACAGATCGGACACATGTCCTTGTTGTCATCAAACTCCGACACATCATTGGCCACCATCGTTACCGTATTATATGGCTTGTAATAGGCTTGTATTGTTGGGGTGTTTAATATATATTAGCACCTGCAACAACTTTTTAATTTCTAAGAATTTTTCAAATTTATCTCTTTTTGATTTTTTTTTTTTTTTTTTTGGCAGTGGTGGGCTCATCGCAAATTTCAAAATTCGACTTTTTTGATGCTAAAACGAATATGTTGGAACATTACACACAATGCTACACACAGCTAATAGTAAAATTTAGTAATAGCGTTGTATGGTAGTATATATATATATATACACTCTCTCTTGTATTGCTCTTTCTTTTTTTTTTTGTTTGAGCACCTTGCTGCTGCGCTCGAATCCTAACAAGACGTTTACACAATACACACAAACAAACTTGGCAATCAAAAAAACACATCTCTTCAAATGACGTTTGCTGATTGGAGGCTCCGGAACCGGTTTTGGACTGCCTATATTGTGCCCTTGGGTATTCTGGGGGTTATAGGGTATGGTACGTGGGCGTACGCGCAGAAACTGTGCTACAACCGGATATACAAGGAACTCGGGCACCGGTCTACGTGTATCGGGCTGATCTGCATATGTTGCATTCTAGATGTGCTGCTTATAGTCATATGGGCTGAGACCGTGCTTGTTGGGCCCGGTCGGTTGCCCTCGGTACCGCCGTACCTGCTAGTTGATGTGGGAACCTCATCGCCAGGTGATAACGACACTGTAACGCCACCGCAAACGTATATATCCGATCCCAATGGGTACCCTGTGTGGTGCAGTGATTGCCAGGGTCTCAAGGTCGGTAGGACAAAACACTCCAGCAGGAACGGGTACTGCGTACCGCGGTTCGACCACTACTGTCTGTGGATCGGCGGCGCCGTTGGGTACAGCAACTACCGCTTGTTTCTACTGTTTGCATTCTACTTCGCCGTGCTGCTGGTAATCGTGTGGATCACTATATGTTGCTACATCCACGAGATCGTCGCCGTGCACCACCACAGACTCAACGGCAACCTCGTGGCTCTGCTTGTGATAGCGGGTATCGGCTGGATCCTGACCTGGGGCTTGTTTGGCTCCTACGTGTACTACATGAGCGAGAACATGACATCGATAGAGGTGATTGAGCACAAGAAGCGCAGGAAGACCCCCGAGCTCGCCATGCAGCGCTTTGTGTGCCATTATGACCCGACGACAGAGCTCCGATACGTGGTAAAGATAGACAACGACTACGAGCACGGCTCACTGTACAAGAAGAAAGGCGCAATGGCCAACATCGCCGAGTTCATGGGTAAGAACTGGCTCCTGTGGCCACTACCACTGCCGTCCACAACGCATTACGGTCAGAAGAAAACCAGAACAGACAAAGCCATTACCGGCGAGGACCTCTTAACGGCCCCATACACCGAGTCTTTTGGACCTTACGCCCTCGAATACATACACCGCAAGATAACCTCGGGAGACTACATCACCAGCTTCTCGCCAGTAAACAGACCCGTATAAAGGCGGGGCGTCCTTTGAGGATTGTACCACGATAGAACTAATACAATACAAGATACACCGCAATGGATAAGAATGCGAATACAAATGCAAATACAAATACGAATACGAAATGTTTGTGCAACGCTGCGGATCGACGAACAATGCACGCACGATTCAGGGTCCTGCCTCTCGAGGACGGGGTGAACACACAAAAATGCTGGGAAATTGGAATTTTGTGCGGGTGTTTCTGTGGTTGAAAATTTTTAAGGGTCCTTAATAAACAAAATAAGGTGACAAAAAAAAACCAAAATAATAATATTAAAAGTAATAATAAAGGAAAATTACTATTAATATTATTATCAATTAAGAATCATACATTAAGACGATATAAGAAATAAGATATCATGAGTGAGGGAAAGGCTTCGAAGCTGACTGCAGCTCAGTTACGGAGGATTTTGACTGAGAATAATGTTGAATTTCCAAGTAAGGCGAAGAAAGCTGTCTTGGTGAGGCTATACAATAAGTATATTGGTGAGACGGAGGTAGAGGCGGATGTTGAAGATGCTGTTAAAAAGGTGAAGAAAGATGCTACCAGGGAGAGGAAGAAGAAAGCGTTGGAGGAGAAGAAGAAGAAGAAGAAGCCTTCTGCAGTTGAAACTGAAAATGGGGGAGACGAGAAGAAGGAGATCAAGAAGGGTCACAAACATCCACGTTCTGATGAAGAGACTGATGATGGCAGAGATGAGAAGAGGGCTAAAAATGTAGCAGAGGAGGAGAAGGTAGTGTCACATATTGAAGGTGGAGGAGATACTAGCACGTTGGTAGAGCAGGACAATGCTAGGGTGGACAACTCAAAGGATACAACAATTAATGAACACGCTCAAATGAGTACACCTTCTAGGAGGTCCAGGAGACGTGTCTCGGTGGATCATGTTGAAGAGAAGGTGCAAGAACAAAATCCGCTGGAAAAGCTAGTGGAAAAGCTAGTGGAGAAACCAGTGGATACACCATTGGTCAAAGTGGTGAATGAAATTAAAGAGAATATTGAGGAGGAACTTGTTCCTGAAAAGGTAGAATTTGTTGAATTGGACTCTTCGAAGAAGAACGTTGGTGAAATATATACCTATTTTGACCAAGGTTTGACATTCACTTTCAAGTTACTCTTATTTTTGCTACCAATTTTGTTCGGAATTTGGTACAGAGACCAGAAATTTCAGGTAGGTTTCTGTGGTCATGAATTGCCATTTGAAAAATTCCAATCTTCTCAGGACCCATTGAATATCTTCTCGTATTTGGATGGCGCACTCGAGAAAGTTTTACCAGAGTGTATACCATGTCCTAGAACTGCAATTTGTTCCACTCATTTGCAACTTCGTTGTAAACCTGGATTTAACAAGGTTCAGGATTGGAAGAGCCTTCATGGAATACTTCCTTTCCCAGACTATTGTGCTTTAAAAGTAAAGTCAGACGATAAACCCAAACATCTCACTCCATTTTCTTTTGCTTTGAAAGTTTTGAGAGAAAAGAACGCTGAGAACTCTTGTGGGCATACTTCCGCTAACGATCATCAGGCTGCTTTACTAGAACGGGAATTGTATACCAGAGTGTTGGATGAGTATAGAACCCTAATTGACAAGACTTCTTTTCAAAACGAATGGTCCTCATTAGTAAACCAGCTGAAAAAACTCCCAGAAATTCAAGCTCAAACAATAGTTGCCAAAAATGGAACGGGGAGCGTTGAGAAACATTTATTGCTAAGATCACTATCTAGATCCGAGGTTAGTTACTTCTGTATGCTCGGAGAGTTTGTTCGCGATATACCTATAGAAAGGAAAACTGTCATATTATCTCTATCTATTTTCCTGTTGACTGCCTTATTTGAATTCATGATGCAGAAGCTAACTGAACATTTTCTAAAAGAATCTCATGTTGTTGATGAAGCTGTTGAAAAGGCTATTTCCAAACTACAAGACACTAAGAACAATGAAGATGATCCCTATTTGGATACAATCCAATTGAGAGAGTATTTACTTTGCGATGTTGATAATCTACAAGACAAGAATAGATTGTGGCAGAAAATATCAGGTAAATTGGCAGAGAATGAAAATATTGATACCAGAATCGTTGAGTTATATGGGGATGTCCTCCGTATTTGGGAATGGAAGAGTTAAAATTTGGATGTCTATATTAGTTATACAATTTACTAAAGTATCTGATTTGAGATGCATCCGTATGTATTATTTAAGACCCTTGTAAAATTAGATGAATATGACCTCCCCTTCTTTTGTTTACTATAAATTTTAAATTTTTGTATTTTAATGCTATTTTACTGAGAGTTCAATTAGAAAATTTATAACTAAAACGTAAATTTAATTCAAAGTCATTGAATACGGAAGATCTTGCAACTCGGAAGCTGATATTAAATTGAAGCGTAACAATAGTTATATTAATGATATATATCGTAAAAATGCTATTATATAAGTAATTGTATTATGTATCAAGCTAAGCCAAAACCTTCATGTCCCTCATTGATTGCTAGCAGTAGTGAACCTCTCAGAGTGTCATATGAAGCGTATGCTGGAAGATTCAATTGGTTGAAACATGTGTGAGATGAAGGCAAACGTTCTACAGAACCATAATCTCTATGAATAGAAAATTTTGATACCCCATTAACACCACTCAATTCCTTGAAGCCGTTTAAAGGAACTTTACTGGTACCAGTAACAAATTGCAAAAGCTTTGCCTTTTCCTCTGCATCAAAGGACCTTACAGCTCTCCAAAAGTAGTTGACTTGCTTGCAGTTGGCGGTATAGTTAACATAGGTAGTATTGTTTCTCCAGTCATCAACGTCAATATCTGGTAAACCGCTAACCAACAATTCTAATTCTTGTTCGTCAAATATAGAGATGATGTCCTTGGGGATTAAAGAATAGAAACCTCTCAAAAAGTTATCCATCTGTTCTTTCACTGATGTGTGCAGTTTATACTCTACGATTTTCTTAACGTAATCTTGTTTATTCTGTTCCGTAACGGTAATGTTACGACCATTTTCGATAAGGTCGATAATTTTGTGTTCACCATAGTCATCAGTTTCAACAGAGAAAGTCTCCTCAATAATATCAGTGATATCATTCTCAAGAATCCATACCAAAGACTTATAATAATCTAAATCTAGGGATTCCATATCTTTTAACGAAACTGGTTTACCTAAAATGTTCTTGTATACCTCTCTGCTGAAGTGGCAATCAAGGAAACATTGATCCCTAATAGCCTTACCAATAACCATACCAATAAACTTGAAGAAAGATAAATGTTCCGGGTTAATTCCTGATGTTCTGTTCGGTCTAAATGTAGTTTTATCAGAGGCAACTGGTAAAAACAAGGCATAATCAGGATTGAACATTTGTCTAGACAGTACTTGATACCATTCTCTGGTAACACCACCAGCATCTACACCACTTTCACCCTTAAATGTAATGTCCAATTTACAATTCTTGATTTCCTGATCGGCTTTAAAGAATAGCGCTCTATAGGAATCCAAGAAAACTTGGTCTCTTCTAACTGTTATGGATAGCTTTGGCGCTTCCTGAACTTCACCTTTGATTTTCGCAATGAAGTAATATCTCTTATTATCAAAGTCCAAAATCTTAGGGTTTTTGACCAGTGAAGAAAATGGACCACTCATCAACTTCGGATTAGAACGAACCATTTGGTTCAGCAGACGTTTGTGTAAATCAGTGAAATGGAAAAATAACTCATCTGTTTCCATATTCAAGAAATCCATATTCTTCTCTTCTTCATATTTCAGTATAGGAACCTTATTAGATTTAGAATATCTACAAACAACCATCAATGATTCAATAAGTGGCAATAGTATTGTAGCAGATGTGCTTAAATGTTTCCTTTTTTCAAATTCCAGCAAACATGCACTCAATTCAACCCATACTGGTCCTAAGTTCATTGTTGAATAGTGTTCAGATAATTTCTTGGAATCAAAATTATCCTTATCTTGCTTGTGAGAATGCAAATAATCAACGACAGTTAGTACCTTTAGTAGTTTAGCTTGATTTGAACTTGGAACAGTAAATTTTTGAACAAGCTCAGAGTTAATCTCTGCACCACTTCCTACCAAGGTTCCTTCCTTACACAACTCATCAAGTTCTTTTGATAATTCCGGAACAATACCTCTTGCCATCTCAATCAATTCTGAGATTAAAATATCAAAGTTATTTCCAATGATGGAGAGATTCTGCATTATGTTGATTGTTTGTTGGAAAACCCTAGTGTTACAACTGTCTAGATTAATTATTGAAACAATTTTCTTCAACTCATCAGGTTCAAAGTTCGGAATTTGAATCTTCTTTTTTGTTTTAGACTTATCCTCCTTTTTCTTATACAAGGAAGCAATCGGTTTCGAACAAACCTGTAGAATTCTGGTAAGTAAGTCCATCAATACTGTTTCATCAGTAATAATCTTCTTATCTAACAGCATGAAAAGATATTGAATTGGAAATCTGAGCGTTTTTGATTTAACATCCTTTTTCAATTTAGTACTAATCTTATTAACGAAAAGATTATCATGTTCCGTAATAAAGAAGTACTTTAGGCGACCATCAGCGTCTATTAAATTTTGAAGTATTTCTATAGTTTGATTAGCAACCGTTAAAGGTGTACAATCAGGTGGAAGCTGTTTGTTAACAGTAGAAGACGTTGGTTTACCAATTGCACGAGCAGATATTGAGTTGTAAACCTTTTCTAACGAACCCTGATCATTTATAGCTTCACTTAAAATAAATAAAAGGACATTAATAATATCTCCCCGATTCTGCTTACTTGAGCATAGGCGATAAAATAGTTCGTGATAAACCTCTCTTTGTATGTAGGGCTGAGAAATAAAAATCGCTTTCATTAGAGCAGCAATACCAGCACGATCAACAAGTGGTAAAAAGTAAATTCTACCATTTTTCTTTTTGTCTTCAGCTCCATTATTCCCAGTTTCATTTGTTGGATTAGTATCAGCAGAATCGACATTTTCATTGGATACGTGATTTGAACGCATATTTGTTCTAACACTTGATTCCTCAGTATCGTTGCCTTCACTGTCGTTTCCATCCAAATCCTCTTCTACACCGTCATCAATATTCTCATCCATGTCCTCATCCTCATCCATGTCCTCATCTTCATCTTCATCCTCATCCATATCGCTATTAACTTCACCTCTTAAGCCCTGTACTATTCGGGAAAAGCGTGCTTCTCCCTCTTCCTCTTCCAGAATTTCATTTCTAATTTCATCAGGAATAATGTCAAGGAAATCAGAATCAATTTCTCTCAAATGTATATTATTTTGCATAGCTTCAGCTCTTCTTTCTCTTACATGTTCGGCAAATACTTCAGCTCTCATTTCTTCTGGAAGTGCATTCAAAAATTCAGGGTCGATGTCTGTACCACTTATATCTACATCTCTACCATCAATGTTAACGTAAACAGGTTCCCGAGGTTCCCGAGGTTCTTCCTGCACTTCTGTATTTGCAGCCTGTCTTGTAGACTCACCATTAGCTGCTGGATTGTTGTTCCCACTACTGTTTGGTTCAACAATAGACACAGAAGAATGGCGACTTCTTTGACTATTTCTCCTCTGCCTTTGCTCCCTAGCTTTTTTAATACCAGCCCACATCTCATCATCAACTTTCTTCTCCTTTTCTTGGAATAACTTCAAGCTTGAACTATAAATCCTGTTGAGAATTTTTGTCACGATACAATTAGCATATCCTTTCGAATCATAGAACATATCATAGATGTCCTTCCATCTGGCAACCGAAGATTTTAGAATGATGCCGTCCAATGGTCTTTCATCAAATAACTCACCAGAGAACAATACCTCATCAAATGTAGCACGTTCTGTACGTGGTCTAGTCCCAGATCCAATTGTTGAAAGTTGATCTGTAATATCATTTTCAACCTGTTCAAGTCCGGATGGACCTAATGGATTTATCAAATTGTTCTGAGATCTCCTAGAACTATTAAACAATGTTAAAGCTGGAGATCCAAAGGTCATACCATGATTTCTTCTAAAACTTCTATCGTGATGACGACCAACGCTATCATTTTGGACCCTAAATAATGGTTGCGATTCCGTCTGGAAAACATGTTCAATTCCTTGGAACACCCCTCTTTCAGATTCACTAATATTATCATCAAGCAGGTCAATTCCATGAGTAATATGCCAATTTCTCCTATCACCACCTTCTTCCAAATCGTTTTCGTCGTCCTCATTGCCATCATCTGAAGATGAAAAATCAGATAAACCTGACTCCCAGTCTGATTCCTCAACCTCATAGTCCTCTAATTCAAGGTCAATATCAGAATCGTATTCATATCCGTTCTCATCAATAATTACAGAGTCACTATCAAAGCTCTCACTATCTTCTGATGAATTCGATTCACTTGCATCAGAACGTGAATAGTCATCTTGTGAATCTGAAACTTCATCCACATGAATCTCTATACCATTTTCGTTTTCTGAGGCACTGTTATATTCACTGTGAATGGTCCCATCTTCACCATCATGCTCATTGTCACTCTCATCACTAAATACAACTTCAAATCCACCCTCCTCACTGTCAACAAATGCGATACCATCATCTTCACCAATCAGGGAACCATCATCATCATCATCATCATCATCTTCCTCAATATCTTCCACATCATACATTCCTAAAGCAGAGTTTCTGAACATATCTTGTGTTTCTTCCTTTTCAGAATCGTCTTCATCGTCTTCTTCATCTTCATGCGATTCAATTTTAAAGAGATCCGAAAAATTGTTACGTGTAAAGTTGATGGCATTTAGCGCATCAACAGCCTCATTAAACAGTGTTCTTGAAAATGGATAGTTTAGATCAAGAGAGGCCATACAATCAGTGATGGCAGTTGGTACACCTAATTCAATCATCAGCTTACAAATTTGATATTGATCGGCTTCAATTTTAGTAGTATCGAGAATTGACCTCAAATAAGGAGCCTGAACGTAGACTAAAGATGAAATAATCTTGAACCATGATTCCAAATGATGAATATTTGATTCCAGTATCTTAGGTGTGCTTATGGAGTTTTTAATTACCTTAATCACAGATTCAACTGTAAATTTTCTGATAAAAGTCATATCTGGATCCTGTTTGTTGAGATCTGGCTTTGGTGCTAGCTGTCCTTGTGTGTCAGCAACAAAACCGACGATAACTGATCGAGCTAAAGTACTAATTACCTCCTTTCTTCTTGCAGCGTAAACATTTTTCTCGTTTCCAGGAAACTTATCAATTAGTTTGTACAAGAAGAAATTCAATGCTGTGACCCTCGGTTTTGGTTTTTCAGAATAAACATTCCTGCGATTATATGTCAAGAACTCAAATTTACATTGCTTGTAACTGCAGATTAATTCTAGAAGCATTTTGAGGAGACAAATCATATATGCACAGACAGGATTTCTGGCTGGATCAACTTTTGTGGTCTTACCAGTTGAAACGTTAGTTGATGGTCCACCAGCAGGCTCAGATAACCAATCCTTCTCTGATGCAGCCATTAATTGTGACAACAGTAAGTGAACAATGTTTGTACGTTTCGATGGAATAATTTGATTTGTCATTTCTTGAATTGTTTTCTCTTCGCTCTCTTCAGATTTAGTGAAGTTTCTTTTCATAATATAATTCCTGATATAGCCGGACTTGTCAAATTCAGAAAACCTTGCGTTTTCACATAAAATATCAACAAATATAGAAGGGTTTCTCATTACAACATGAGGTTTTTCTTCCAATAGGCCGCTCAGTTCTCTTTCTCTTTCTTTATAGTTACCAATAGGTCTCGTTGTAAAACTTTTCTGAATTTCATTCCTTATTAGGTAAGAGATTATACTAGAAGTTTCAAAGCATCTTCTTATCAAAAGTAAAAATGAGGATTCCAGGAAATTAATCTTTTCCGATTTTTGGAACATACCTACAACCTTGAGTAGCCTCGATAAAATACCTGAATGTGTGATCTCAGAGGCGTACTTTTCATCTCGAGCATAGAATATAAGAATTCTTGATGTAGCCAACGCTGAGTAAAAACTAGAAATTTCACTTGCTCTTATTAAAACATCAAAAATACTATTTTTGATCTCTTCTGGAATTCTGAATACGACCATTGGAGTCCATAGCTTATAACGGGTCTTTACCTCATCATTCAATTGCTCCATCTCAGGAATCTCTGATTTGGCTAAAATAATCTCGTAAGCATATAGCGCTTTTGAAAACCAAGGTGAATTGACATATTGCGGTTTCAGGTTTCGACTCAAATAACTCAAAAACTTCTTGACTGACTCTTCCGACTTCTGATATATGGATTTTTCATTTAAAAAAATCCCAAACAGATGAATTAATGACGAAAGGGTGGCGTCGTCATCTAAACTGGTTTCAGTAACTTTCTCCAAAACTGTTGCTGCAAAAACATCTCCAGACATTTTCCAGTCAGACAATATCTGAATCAGCGTTCTAGCAAACGCATTTACCAACTTAGGATAGTATGGGAGAATGTTGAAAACTTTGTTTGGTAGTTCTTTATAGAAAACATCACTCTTAATTTCATCTAATGACTCTGAAGTATTCCGAGTTTTAAATTTTGAAATATCCTCATAGAAATAGGCATCAGGATATATCTTTTTTAATTCTTCAAAAATTGACTTGACTTGATTTTTCTTATTCAGTGGTTTCATAACACTATCCTTTTCTATATTATGTTTCATCAAAAACTTCTCTATATTTGTTTGAGTTGGGATGAAATCTAAATCAAGTGAATATAAGTTATTGGCAACCTCTTGGCCAGGAGAGAACAAATTCTTCAGAAGAGTCAAAATCTGTTTGAACACCGCGTAAGGTACCGTCCTTGATACCGGGTTAAACAAATTAAATTTATTATCAACTCTCTTGATCATCGTTGCTGCAGAAACCTTTACAGGTCCCATTAGTGCTTTGGTCAAATTGACGTCTTCTCCAAACCCTTCATAATAGTATTTTATAGATGGTACAAGTTCCATTGTGTCTAAATTTGTTGGTTTATTGAAAAAAGTGAGTGCATTAATAACACAACTCAAAATCAAAACCTCCTTTGTGTCCTTAACATAATCAATTTCCTCAATAGATGTGATATCACTAAATTCAGACATTTTTCCAAAGAAGCCAACAATCAAGTCCTCATATATATCATATCCTCCCTTTTGATAAAAGAGATAAGAAGGAACAGTTTGTAGAACTTCATTGGCTGTAATGCTTGTCTTTGGGAAAGTAAAAACAAAAGTATTGAAATTTAAAACAACCAGCGCATACTTGAGATTCTGATCTAATGGAACAGCCATTAGAAGGTTCAAAATATTTTCAACAACTCTATCATAAATGGAGAGTTCAAGTTGACGTTCATTAGGATTTGGATCAGTAGCCTTCACGCGCAAAAAGCATCTGAAGAGTATTGCTGTTGTTGATTGTAGTTTATTGAGAATACTACGCATCTCGAATGTATTCTTATACTTTGCGGAAGTGCCATCATCCTTGTGTTCCTCTTTCTTAGGCTTTGAAACATGAATCTGAATTGGTGGAGTATTACCAACATATGCATCAGGCATTGTCTGTTTTGCGACCTCATCTGGTAAGCATTCTCTAATAAAACTTTCTTCTAAAGCACATCTTTGAAATAACAACCTTAACTTATCAATAAGAACTAAATTCTCTTTTTCAAAAAATTTCAGAATATCCTTAAATTTGTAAGGTGTTAAGGTTGTAATATTCAAATAAACATTTGTAATGATATATTGCGTTGCTAACAACTTCGACAATTTGGCCATAATATTATCAACGCTGGAGTTATCTTCACCTTTAGCAACTGATAAAAGAATGCTATGGTTTTGATCTTCTACTTCTAAGAAATCACTAATTTCATTTAATTGTTCTTTTAATACTTCCAAAACTTTTGGAAAGGCGTAATTTTTAAAATGTTCATCAAAGAGCTGCAAAACATCAGTATAATTCAGCATAGTTTGAGAAGTTGTAAAATCAAAAGGAATTCTATCCAAAATAATTGCTTTAAACAAAGTTTTGAAATCCAGCCTTTCAGGTAAGTCTTGTAACGCAGAGTTCTCTAAAGTCATACCATAAAATACGTTTGAGAAACAGTCAATAATTGGAGAACACCTTTGAATATCCCAAAATGCCAATTCCTTTGAATTTTTCTCATCCCTAATAACCTTATCCGTCTTACTTCTGTACATAATATCTTCTCCATTGGTAGACTGATACACAAAAGGCTGATCAAACTTGATCAAAGATGGTAGTTCTTTAATAACATCACAAAAAGCATCACATATGTCTCTTTGTAATTCTGGGTAATGTCTTGCCAATTCATCCATTGATGTACCAAAATCTACTGATTCTTCCTTCCATGATAGAACACTAGCATTTTCTAAGTCAGTCACTGCACGGAACAAAACTCTAATTAGCTTCTTCTCCCTCACTTTCTGCAATCCTTCATTGTTTAGACAAATAGCTGACAAGACATCAGGTAGTAGAATCAAAAGGTCAGAATAAGGTCCCAAGAATTGTTCAAAATTGTCCATAATGTAAGATATCAAACCAGCTTCAGAAAGGATAGGATAGATAGTAGGTTCACTATTGATTACACGTTGGATAATATCCAGGGTGAGTGTTATTAGAGTGTAGCCGAACAATTCTCTGTTTTCCAAAATTTTCTTTAAGGATCCTAAAATTGGGGAGTCGATCAAGTTTCTAATCCTATCACCAGAGTCGGTCTTCAGCAAACGAATTACCAATTTCAAATTACTTCTTATGTAAGAGAGTTGCCTGAACGATATCTTGTAGTAGACTTTGAAGTATTTTGGTGGCTTACCAAAATTTGGATTATCAAGAGCAAAATTTACTTCCTCATCAATAGATTTGATCAGGGTTGTGAAACCACCATTGGTAATGAACTCTGCAGTGGAATCACTGTCATTAATAAAGACTTCTAGTAAATGGGTAGCAGATGCTAACGTTCTTCTGTATTCTAAGTTTTTAATGGAGACAATATCAAGAAGACTAGGAATCAACCCAGCTGCTAGAAGTGACTCATGCAACACCTTGACGTCTGCCAAGTTTGAAATTAAGTAAAAGAATCTAATATTGTAAATTTCGTCAACTTCAGGAGATTTCTCCCTTAGGATTTTACTCAAATATCTTAAAATTTGGAACAACAAACCATGAGACATATTACCACCTAGATTTCTCATGATATCCGAACACCAAACATGCTTTAGGGAAATACACTCAAGTGCAAATAATGCATCAAGACGTAGTTCGGTGGAGATCTTCTTCTCTGAAAGTGAAATGAAATCAGTTAAACTGTTAAATGCATAGGGATCAACTTCAAAGAACTTGGAACTTACCTGTGGTGGAACATATATGGTGTTTATTAATGCAATGGCGTTCATCTTAGTACGAATAATATCGTCTCTAAGTTTTATACTTTCATCCGAATCGTCACTGAATGCTTTGGCAACAGTTGCCTTAAGTGAGAAATCAAACCAGTCTTCAGATGCTATAACTTTCATACCTTTATCAAATATTTGCTGTAGGGTGGCGGATGATAATTCCTCTGCATTCATGGAAAATTTATTCATTGAAGTACTATGCTGGTGTTGATGGATATTATCATTTTCTGTGTTACCACTATTGCTAAAAGTATTATTCTTTTGAGATGATTGTGTTGCTGTGTTGTTGTTATGACTTGTAACCTTTGGGGTTGAGTAATAAGAGTACCTTAGTCTAGACCACTTAGCTGGATATTTTTTCTTTTCGAAGTATAGATCAGGCAGAGCAAAGTGTTCACCATTTTCATCCATTGCCGAGGATGGGATTGCCAGAGCCAACTTCAGAGCTTTATTCTTCAAGTGTGGTGTTCCAAGAACATTCTTACTAGCGTCTATCCTCTCTCTTGCGATAACGTACCTTTCACCCATAGTTCCCAACACCTTCAAAGCACCTAATTTAACCTCAAAATTTGGACAGTTCAGCAAATTACTCATCACATCCATTGAGGAGTAAATATACCTGTTCTCGGTGTTACATAGTAGCCTAGTTGTAAAATCACATAGCTTGACGCATACTTTGGTATCTGCTGAGTCCATCAGTCTCAAAGAAACAGCAGTCTTTTTAAAGTCATCGCTCTTGTAGTTATACTTATCCACCAATTTAGACAAAATATCATCAATCCTATTGAGTACTGGGATCCATACAAACAAATCATTTCTTGGAGTACCGTTGAGATCAAATCTATCAAGTTTATCAACTAGCTCATCTTGGGTACACTGTGTCAATTCATCTAATAGAGGTTTAAACGATTCAGCATTCTTTTCTTTCTGTAACTTTTCAAATCTAGTCAGCTTCACCATTTCCTTACTATAATAAAAATAAAAACTGATTGTGGTTTATAATTTATTCTTTATGTGTCTATTTTTCCTTAAATCTATTGGCTTAACAAATAAAGAAAAAAAAAAAGAGAGACAATTGATAATAATAAAAAATAAAAATCCAAATAAAGAATGAAATGGACTTATCTTTATTTTCTAAATACCTTTCTTTTATCAAAAACGATTTTATATCTCTTAATATATCAGATCTTTTAAATTTTTGTAATATGGATGTGTGTGTGTTTTTAAATTTTAAAATTTGAATTTCTTTCAGTTTAGCAATTTTTTTCCGTTCCCATTCTCCCACCCTCGTACATAATTACCACGTCATATGATACTATACTTTAAATTATTATTATTTTATTACAAAAAAAACCGGACATCACGATAAGTTAAACAGAATTGGGTATAACAAATGGCTATAATAACATTACTATAACAAATTAATACTTGTAATAATAATAGGGAACAAAAAATCAAACATAAAAAATCCGTTGGTAGTCAGGTCTTCCAAGAAAATACTTTCAGGGAATCAACCACTTTGGAAAAAGCAACAAAAAATCGATAGTACAGAAAGTAAATTCAATCTTAACACTTCCAATAAAATAAGTTCCCATTTATATACTAAAACGGGGAATGATGCTGAAAGTGAAATGAAAAAACCTTTTGAGATCTCATTTCCTGATTAGGTAACCATCCCTTAATACTTTGCCGCCAGGTCTTGCTACCCACTGAGGGTCATATATTTTCGCTACTGTTGCCACCACCCCGCCCTGTATCCTAGCGGCGCCCCTCTGCCATTAAGTGTACGTCTTACATGATAAATAACCTCACACGATAAGATCACCGGGTAATACAAATTAAAGATTCCGGGTAATCACACATTTTTTTTTATTCTTTTGATAACTTTGAAAAAAAAAAATGGAAACAAAAACAAAGAAAAAAGCAAGGTTAAACATGGTGACGTCTGTTCAATTGAGAAAATAACTAACAAACCAAAAACAAAAGTTGTATCAATGTCCCGCCCTATTGTTATTTCTGGTCCAAGTGGTACTGGTAAGTCCACCCTATTGAAGAAGCTATTTGCTGAGTACCCTGACACGTTCGGTTTCAGTGTCTCATCCACCACGCGTTCTCCAAGACCTGGTGAGACACACGGTAAGGACTACAACTTTGCCACTGTTGAGGAATTCAAGTCCATGATCGATGGCGGTAAGTTCATCGAGTGGGCTCAATTCAGCGGTAACTACTACGGTACCACTGTTGACTCCGTCAAGGCCGTCCAAGAGAGCGGTAAGACCTGTATCCTGGATATCGATATGCAAGGTGTCAAGGCCGTCAAGACCAAGGATCTAAACGCCAGATTCCTGTTCATTGCCCCACCTTCCGTCGATGACCTAAGAAAGAGACTAGAGGGAAGAGGTACCGAAACCGCAGAGTCCCTACAGAAGAGACTAGCTGCCGCTGATGCCGAGATGGAGTACGCCAACACGGGTGCTCACGACCTAATCATCGTTAACGATGATCTAGACAAGGCCTACGCTGAGCTTAAGAACTTTATATTTGAGAAGAATTAGATTGTATAGTATTATATAGACGAAGAAAAAAGGAAGGCAAAGTCCGCACCATTTAACTTGTGATATATCGACCTATTGACGTATTGATGTATTATATTTGTGGTGCTTTGTTTAATACAATGAATGCACCCCGGTATTATGACAAATCACCATACCTTTTAGTGGGGGGTCGCGCCCATCCGGGTAGTAAATAGAAGAAAAAAAGAAAAGGAAACAAAAAAGGATTTCTATCTTCTGCTCAAACAGTGTCAGCCGTGCAGAAAAAACGGGCAGGGATCTAGGTGCTTTCTTCCTTTTTTATTTTTTTTTTCTCGAGAAAGCGAAAGACCCAAAATTCTTCTTCGTTCTTTTTTGGCCTCGAGGGATGGTACAGGGATTTCTGTGCCAGCCTCACTTTGAAAAAAAAAATAGAATGCTTTTCCCTGATGATTTGTCATTAAACCGTCGATCCCAACAACCAGGTCGATATCGGGCTGGAACTCTTGTGTGTGGGCATTGCTGCACCCTTTGTCATAACTTGTTTCGCTAAAGTTTTTTTCTGTGAGTTTACACAGTGTGTACTTAATGTTCGAAATCTCGGAGAACTGTGTCTTTCTCTTAGAGGTCGTGGGTCTGGCCCATCGGGTCTGTCTTTAGGTAATTTAGACCTTGCCTAGACTCTTAATTGTATTAGCAAATGAGATATGCTATTGAATAAGATTGAATGATCAATCAATTTAAACAAAAAATAAAAGGTATATAAAGGATGGAAATAGAAATAATATATTTCCAATTCAATTTTCTTTCTCTTGTGTATACATAAAAATAATCAAGAACAACTTAAGATTCTCCCAACAACAACAACAAATAATATTACAAAAAAAAAATGGTCGCCCAAGTTCAAAAGCAAGCCCCAGCTTTCAAGAAGACTGCTGTCGTTGACGGTATGTTCGATGAAGTCTCTCTAGAACAATATAAGGGTAAGTACGTTGTCCTTGCCTTCGTTCCTTTGGCTTTCACTTTCGTCTGCCCAACCGAGATTGTCGCTTTCTCCGAGGCCGCTAAGAGATTTGCCGACTTGGATGCCCAAGTCTTGTTCGCTTCTACTGACTCTGAGTACTCCTTGCTAGCTTGGACTAACGTCGCTCGTGCTGATGGTGGTCTAGGTCCTGTCGACATCCCATTGTTGGCTGACACCAACCACACCTTGTCCAGAGACTACGGTGTCTTGATCGAGGAAGAAGGTATTGCTCTAAGAGGTTTGTTCGTCATTGACCCTAAGGGTGTTATTAGACACATTACCATCAACGATTTGCCAGTCGGTAGAAACGTTGAAGAAGCTTTGAGATTGGTCGAAGGTTTCCAATGGACTGACAAGCACGGTACTGTCTTGCCATGTAACTGGACCCCAGGTGCTGCTACTATCAAGCCAACTGTCGATGACTCCAAGGAGTACTTCAAGGAAGCTGCCACCAAGAAATAAATCTGATCTTTTCCCTCCCCGTTAACCCTAATGATAAAAAATATAAGAATTTAATTTTGAAAAGGAAAGATGGTAAAAAAAAGGAAATAATTTAGTGATAGAATCCATTTTTTTTTCTCTCATCCTTGTTTTCATTATGTTAATTTCTTTATAGCCTTTTTTTTGTTTATTCATTTTTTTTTTAGTTTCTGCAACTGTCTATATATCCTTATAACCATAAAATAAAAATCAAATTTCTACTTATAATAACGTCTTCTAAATTAATTTATTAACAACACTTTTAAAAAGAATGAATATTCATAACATTACAAAATAACTACAAAATAATATAAAATAAGATATACAAAACAATTAACAAATAAAGGTGATAATAGTCGAGTCCTACATATAAGAAAATAGAAATGTCCTTTTAATTCTCGTCATCAGTGTATCCACTGGAAATGAAAGCCCTCTCTTTGAAAGCATTCCAAACTTTTTTGGTTGAGGCCAATTGAGATGCTAGTTTTAGATATGATCTAACTAGCAAAGTTTCCATAGGGTATGGTTCATCATTTGAGGTATATTCCACCTCGTAATTGAAGGACCCTTCAATGGCCTCTTGTTCATTGGCACCATCCTTGACGAGTTGTTCGTATTTGGAATTCACCTTTTCCAGATCAACATAGTATTGTACAAACCTTTCAGGAGAAAATAGTCCAGCATTATGACCTGGTCCGGCAGGAATATCTTCTGGTTTTGGCTTCGGTATACTCTTGTCTTCCTTCTCCTTTCTCTTTCTCTTTTTCTTCTTTGCAATATCGACATCTTCTTTGGTAACTTCAATGTCTATCCTCTTCTCTAACTCTTCAAAGAAACTGTCCCACGACTTGTACTCCAGTTCTTTACTACTCAAGTTTGACAGTTCAGTCACATTGTACTCCCAAACTCTGAAACTTGGGTTGAAAGTAGGAATGACTGAACCAGCAACATTAACAATAGAATAGTCATCGTATAACTCCTCAATGGTTCTCTTCTTCTCTTTCTTCTTACCCTTCTTACCCTTTTTGCGATTAACCTCAATATCTGATCCCGAATTCTCTGCTTGTTCTATCTGGGATTTTATCTTGTCATAGTAGTTATCACGGACACCGTCAATGTATGATTCCTTGTTGACAGGTTTGGCACCCATCAGATAAGCCTCCTTTGCAGCAATGGCATGTTGTCTAATCTTGAAACTAATCTGCTCTTCCTCTGTTGCAAACACTGCTTGTTCTTGTTCTTCTTCCATAGATTTCCTGACTTCTTGTATATCGACAGGTACGAAATGGTCTACATTCATATGCCCATATAAACCACCAATGATAACGTCACGGTATTCGTGCATCCACAGCGAGAATTTGTTGTAGCAACTTGAGTCATAGTTCTTCGCTATTGGTGGAACATGTCCTGTAATCCACACTTTCATACCACGCTCTCTTACTTCATCCAAAACGTACCCTAACCACAACAAAAGTTGGTACCCTGGTTGCTTCCTAGAGTCACAGTTATCCACTAGTGGGTTTGCCTTGAACAAGTACAGAGTGTTAAACGATAGCACTGCAAGCTTACCTGGGATAACCTCCGTGAAGAAAGAAGCGTCTCTATCGAACATCCGCTGTTGTTCCTCCGGTATAAACTCATTCCATATTCTATAATACTCTCTAGTCTGCAACGTGGGGCCCAGGGAGAAAAGGTTATGTGGGAACACATCGTTATTTCCTATCGAGGGCACAACTGGAACATCAAACGCCCTAGGATCTAACGAGTCATGGTCTCTGAATATATCCTGCATCCGCTCCGCTACATGCGCATTCATCTCAAATATCTGTTGTTCTGTTCTAGGATGCCTTCTGTCATTATCGTGTCTAATATTATCTCCAGTCCATACCACAAAATCGATCTGATCCTTCAAATTATCTTCAATCCACTGCAGAGTCTGCTCCATCAACAACATAGGTGAGTCACACCCACCTTTCGCTACACCAAACTTCCTGGCTTTGTTGTTATTGTTTCTGTCCTTATTATCAAGTCCATTCTCCTCTACTATATGACACAAATCATCTAGATTAGCACCTTCCTTGTAGTGAGGATCTGGATGCATATCCGTGATATGCAAGAACCTCCCGTACAGTTTCCTTCTCTTCCCAGTCTTAGCATCCAGAATCCAAACAGGATCTCTCGGTGTAAGCCCTAACTGCCGTTGTCTATCTATACCAACATCACTCTCTTCACCTTTCAAAACAGAAAGGTTAAACACCCGTGCAGGTTCCCCTCCCACTATCGCCGAAACCTTCCATACCAACACAACAAGACATAGAACTCCCAGATAAACTCCCGTCTTCATCTTCTTTATTTTGTTTAGTGACGAAAGTCTCTCTATTCAACCGATATATATATATATCTCAACTGTAGTTATATACGCCCCCTTTGAATACATATATAAAATAACCGCCTAACTTCTCTCTCTCTCTCTCTCGAAGCGCAGGCACGTTTTTCCCTGCTTATATATCGAACAGACAAAAGAAAACTATGATAACATACAAAGCTCCCCTATAAATTTTTCTATTTTGGGGGAGGAAAGAACCGGAAGGGGGGGGGGGGTGTGGGGACCAGAAATGTTTGTGTTTGTTTGTGTCTGTGACTGCTGTTCACACCCAGACACCAACAATGTATTTATACACCCAGACACCCAGTAACATACTATAATTTTCATGGACACCCCCAATACACATCATTACTACAATGGGTAATTCACTGCAAAAAACAACCTTTACCCGGAATATACGTAAGAAATGACATTACAAATATCACACCATGATATACGTACAGTATGATAAACTGTCTTGAAATTTTTTTTTTTTTTTTTTTTTTCCGAAAAGTGAAAAATTTCTCTCTCTCTCAGCGAGGGAAGGAAGACACGGATTTGTTGCTCATCACAGAAAGGTTTTTGACAAAAAAAAAAAATTTTCTTTTGTTTCTCTTTTCAATTGCTTTCTATATATACATTTGATATATATTCTTTTCAATACAAAGGGTTTTTTTTTATTTAAATTTCTCTTACTTAAAAATCACCACAAACCTACTAAACTAATCAAAGATGTCTGCCAAAGCCCAGAATGTTATGCGTGAATTGAAGATCGAGAAGTTGGTCTTGAACATCTCCGTCGGTGAGTCCGGTGACAGATTGACCAGAGCCTCCAAGGTTCTTGAACAATTGTCTGGTCAAACTCCAGTCCAATCCAAGGCTAGATACACTGTCAGAACCTTCGGTATCAGAAGAAACGAAAAGATTGCCGTCCACGTTACCGTCAGAGGTCCAAAGGCTGAGGAAATCTTGGAGAGAGGTTTGAAGGTCAAGGAGTACCAGTTGAGAAACAGAAACTTCTCTTCCACCGGTAACTTCGGTTTCGGTATCCAAGAACACATTGACTTGGGTATCAAGTACGACCCTTCCATTGGTATTTTCGGTATGGACTTCTACATCGTCATGGGTAGACCAGGTAACAGAATCGCCAGAAGAAAGAGATGCAGAGCTACCGTCGGTAACTCCCATAAGACCTCCAAGGACGACACCATCCAATGGTTCAAGCAAAGATACGATGCTGACGTCTTGGACAAATAAATGTATATATAAAGAATCATATTTAAAACTCTTTTTTTATATATATTTTAACCAATAATATCATATCATCATATCCATTTTTTCAATTAATACGTTAATGTCACACCAACTATTTTCAACTATTCGTTATTATGACACCCATTATTACATGATCGTCTGACATTATTATATCAAAAAAACTTATGGTCATTAAAATATACTACTATTTACGTTAAATTTTGTGTGTATACATTGAATATATATACTGAGGAGTGGGTGTGTGGAATGGTTCATTACTATTATTATTTTGTTGTCGTGCATTAATATTATCCATTACAAAGTCATCTTCATCGTTTCATACGCTTAATCATGCTTTGTTCGTACTTGTCAACATTTTCGTCGCGGTAGCGCTTCTGCATGTTCTCCCTGTACTTTTCCAAGGAGTCCAGCCTCTTGGTTACTTCAGAGTCCACGCTGTCAACAGTGCTCTGTTCGCAAGCAACACGCTCGCTATTTGCCACCAGCTGACTCACGAGCGTCTTGGAGATCAGCTCCCGCATCGCGAGCTCCGTGTGGTAAAGATAAGAGTCTGTAATTGCCAGCATCTTGCTGTCGCTTTCACCGTCCACATCATACCGCCTGAGATCAACACTGTCTAGCGGTGTATACTCCCTCATGCTCAGGCCCAATGACGGCACATCCCCGTGCATGGCCTCCCGTACTTTGCTGCTCAGCTCCTCCATCACCAGCTCATCGATCCACCGCTCGAGCTCACTGTTTATGTCGTCATCATCCACATACGGCAAATAAGTATCTAACATTTGTTTTTGTTCTTTTATCGTGTCCTTACTCTAAAGTTTAATAACTATTGTCACCCCCCCCCCTGTCAAAAGGAAAAATTTTTTTATTTATATAGTGGATCCTTATTAGAAAAATTAAGCAGCAAATTACCCGGAATATACAATGATATAATAATGATATAATACAGCTCAGTAGCCACAACACAATACGGTGTATATATATAGAAATGCATTTTGGTATTGATATTTACACGCTTATTTACATTATACTATAATGCTTTCATACCTTGTGTTTTCTTGCGGCGTGCAGCGGAGACCACACACCTCTGACGCTGTGATTCAGGGTCTCGACGCTGTGACCGGCCACACGTCTGTGCAGAATCTCACCACTGCACTGCTGCAACTGCCGCACCCTGTTGGCGACAACGTCTAAGTTCTCACCGCGCACGCACACGGTCTTCTCCCGCCCATTAGTGTAGTGGGCACGCACCAATGGGTGGCCGGAACGCTTCACAACTTCGAATTGCACATGTGGGTTCGCCGTGGCAAGCTCTTCTAACCGCTTAGACTTCAGAAATTGGCGCATCCCCTGCGAGGACCCGCCCCAGTTGCAGTACTGCAACGTAACCTTCTTGCACGGCTGCACAAACGCACCTACACCGTTCCGCCCAACACTCCTCTGCACAACAGCCCTGACAACCATATCACCTTATTATATTGTTTGTGTTGTTTGGTGTTTTGCTGTATCTAATCAAACAAGTATTGTAGTTCTTTGTAATATACTGTTATCACAGCACACAGCTACTTTGAATTCTTCGCTCCTGTTTAAAAGGAAGTGAACATGTACGTGTGCAGTGATACAACTCATAATATTGGAGACCTATGATCAGTTGCTGGAGTGGTAGTAGCATTGTGAATATACTAAATATGGTATTAATATTACTACAGCTTTATTGAGGTATGGTGTGTGTGTATATCGTGGTTGTGAAGTACGGGTTTATCGGTGTGTGTCTGTTTATTCTATCTTTACCCGGAAGTTGTGGGTGTATTTAAGGGTTGTGTGTGCGGGGGGGAGGAGACGAGCCATCCGATCCGTTCTTTTGGAAGGGATGCAATTGCCATCTTATATTGCTACATCACAGTACCAGTATACACCAATTTTTTCAAAATGATCAAGACTTCTGCACACTTGTTGTTCTATGCGGTTGCATTTGGAGGTACGAGTTTCTACTCGTTTGTGGCTTCGCCTATTGCATTTAAGGTGCTGGAGCGCGACCAGTTCTCCACGCTGCAGAACCACGTGTTCCCCTGGTTTTTCAGGATGCAGAGTGCCAGTCCCTTGGTGCTTGCCCTGACAGCACCAAGTGTTGCGCTCACACCTGTCGGCATGGCCACACTGGCTGTATCAACAGCAGGTGGTTTGGCCAACCTGCTGTGGCTGATGCCATGGACTCGCAGAGTCAAAGAAGAGAGACTCGCCGTGCGCAACAAGTACAAGGACGACGCGGCTTTGCTCGAGCAGCACGACGCCCCGCTGCGTGCAGAGTTCGGCAAGAGCCACGGACTCAGCCTGCTGTTTAACTTCACACACATTGCAGGCCTCCTAGCATATGGCGTAGTCCTCTCTAGACAGCTCTCCCGCTACATCCCTAAGTAAACATAGTATAGTATAATACCATACAACCTATAAATAGTACGCCGTACAGCATGACCATACATCATATCATTGAACTCTCCCTTTCATTGTCTAAGAACTCTGTAATTACACTGCATTATGGTATAGCAATACAATAATATAGTATTAAATAATGCAATACTACATTGTGTACTGTAAACTGTATATAGTACCCTTATACAGTTAACTACACATGAGACATGCTTGTCTCTGCTTACCGGAGAATAAAGAAATGAGGTCCAAATACCCACCAAAATTCTATAAAGATTACAAAGAGTGATCTCTTACCTTTGTTGAATTTATGGCTTTGTTTAAATTGGTGGAACTACACAGATATACAATAACAACATATATATTCTTCATTTTTTCAAGAGAAAGGAAGAGATACACTACAATAAATTTATACCACAGCATAGAGTATACTATCGTATGCTATACTGCTCTTTCCTATAATATACTATACTTCCCTATGCTGTACTATCAAATATCACACAGCACTATACGTACAAAACGACAACAAACAAAACAGAGAAATGAGTTTAACCATTTCTCTCTTCAGAAAAGCAAAATAGGTAATGCTATAATAGATACTATTAATGGTGGGTTTGAATTCTATGGAATGCTGTGTTGTGGTATTGAATAGTATATTTTAATTTTGAAACTGTATTAGATTGTGTCACGTACAGTACAAGATTCAATAAAAGTAAAATCCACTGTGCTATACACATGCTATAACTGTCTGTAATACTATATTTAGTTAATACAAATACTACAATAGTGCATCGTCATTTACTACAAAACCCCCACGCTAAAAATAAAAAGTCACATGATCAGAGTCATGAGATGTGGCTTTCCACACGTTTAAACTGTGGAGTTGTGTATGTGTGTGTGGATTTCATAAAGTGAATCATCTATTCGAGAGTAGACTGGTATTATATATATAAAAGACTATGTATTTTCTACTTGAAATTGGAAGCATTGGGGTTATTTGTTGTTTCTCCCTCACAATGGTGTCAAGAACACAATGATGAAACAACCGTTGATTACTGCTAGTGTTGTGCAAGACGAAGTGTCTCTTGTTATTGGCACTGGAGCTACTGTGGATAAGCTGGGTTTGGTGAAAAACCGGATTAGAACACTGGTTGCCGCTGGAGGTAGTGTTGTGGTCGTAAACGTATCATTTCCCGAGCATTGGAAGCAGCTAGAGCGTGAGTTTGGCATGGGTAGGGATAACCATGTGAAACTGTTGTACCGGGATTTCACGCTCGCTGATTTAACCAGCTTGGGTCGTTCTCAAGTGTGTAAAGTGGTGGACCGAGTGTTTGTTAACCTGCCTTTGGAGCAAGACCCGCAGTTGAAGCATATCCACTCTCAATGTGTGAAGATGCGTATCCCCGTGAACACTTTCCATAGACCGGAGTTCTCAACTTTCAACATGATCCCCACGTATGTTGATCCTCGCGGTAGTGGGCTGCAGATTGCAGTGACAACCTGTGGACAAGGGTACCTGTTGGCTAACAGGATTAAAAGAGAAGTCGTGAGTCATCTTCCGGCGAATATCTCCGATGTGGTGACTAATATGGGCCAATTGAAAGACCGCATTATTAACGAGGACATGAAGGTTTTGATCAAGGAGAAGTATTTGGGTACTGATCTAGCAAATCCTACACTAGGATACGGGCTTGATGAAGACGGTTGGGAAAGTCACAAGTTCAACAGGTTGATCCGTGAGTTTGACATGACTGAACGTGAACAAAGGGAGAAAAGGGTCCGTTGGCTGTCACAGGTCATGGAATACTACCCATTGACCAAACTGGCAGACATTACAATGCAAGACTTGGAAGAGTACTCTGCTAATGTCATTATAGATAAAAACGGTACTATAACGGAAGGTACTACAAATTCACCTTCGTCTACTACAGAAGTCACAACCACTACCCTGGAATTAGACGAATTTTCTAACGACGAACATGTTGAAAAGAAGGCTAAGATAGCAACAAAAGTTACAGACAAGCAGGCAACGAGAGGGTCTATCTCTCTCGTAGGAAGCGGACCAGGATCACTCTCAATGCTAACTTTGGGCGCTCTGAACGAAATCAAGACAGCAGATGTGATCCTGACTGATAAGCTAGTACCACAGACCGTGCTTGATATAATACCAAAGGATACGGAGACATTCACTGCTAGGAAATTTCCTGGTAATGCCGAGAGAGCTCAGGAAGAGTTGCTACAGAAGGGATTAGAATACTTGACTCAAGGCAAGAAAGTTGTGCGGTTGAAACAAGGTGACCCTTACATCTTTGGTCGTGGAGGAGAAGAGTTCAATTTCTTCAGCGAGCATGGATATGAACCAGCGGTGCTACCGGGTATAAGCTCAGCACTGGCTGCTACTGTAGTATCAAAAATTCCAGCAACACAAAGAGCCGTAGCAGACCAAGTGCTCATATGTACCGGGACCGGACGGAAAGGCGCATTGCCACAAGTACCGGATTACGTATCTACGAGAACCACCGTGTTTTTGATGGCTCTGCATAGAGTAGATACACTGGTCAAAGTACTATTAGAGAGGAGCTGGGACCCTGAAGTCCTCGTGGCCATTGTAGAACGAGCCTCCTGCCCTGATCAAAGGGTCACTAGGACAAAGTTGAAATACTTGGCTAGCGTGGTAGAAGAAATTGGATCAAGACCACCGGGACTGCTAGTCATCGGTAATGCCACGGGTGTCCTGCTCCCCGAAAAATCAGTCACATTTAATGAGTCGCACAAATACGACATCGATGAGGGCTACAGAGCCTTCGAACTAAACATGAGCGAGCTCATCCCAAAACTCTCATAAATATTCAAGTTAATATATATATATATTGTATACAATACCCGTTAATATCATTTTTGTATATAATAGGAATAATAACTCATACTTTCATTATGACGTCATTTGCGATAAGTTCTCGATGCCCATTTGAAAAAAAACTACAGTGTGGTAAATGAAGAAAGTGTAAATCATCTATATACAACTGAAAATGTAACATATCTAAGTATTAGATTATCTGGCAATTAAAATACAACTCCAGTTTATCAGAATGGTGGTGTTCAAAAGATTGATAAGTACGCAAAAGAAACCGTTTGCTTTTGCCTTTGACATTGACGGTGTGTTACTCAGAAGCAGGAGTCCGATCCCAGGCGCATCAGAGGCTTTGAAACTGCTACACAAGAGTAAAATCCCTTTCATATTGCTAACCAATGGGGGTGGAAGTCTGGAGAAAGACCGTACCCAATTTATCTCTGATGCTCTCGATGTCCCTATTTCCCCTTTACAAATCGTGCAGAGTCATACACCATACAAGACTTTAACTTCCCGATACAGAAAAGTGTTGGCGGTCGGTACTCCCAGTGTTCGTAATGTTGCAGAAAGCTACGGGTTTCAAGATGTAGTACATCAAACTGATATAATTAGGTTAGACAGGAGTATCACTCCGTTCTCTGGACTTAACAATCAGCAACTGGGTGAACAATCCAAGGTTATACCAAATTTAGAGAAGGACAAGTTTGACGCCGTGCTAGTATTTAATGATCCTCACGATTGGGCTGCTGATCTCCAGATAATATCCGATCTGATAAACTCTAAAGACGGATACCTTGGTACGTTGCGGAGTCAGAAATCTTCGACACCATCGATACCAATATACTTCTCGAATCAGGATTTATTATGGGCCAATGCTTATAAATTAAACAGGTTTGGTCAAGGTGCCTTTAGACTGCTGGTCAGGAAATTATACAGTGAAATGAACGAAGGTTTGGAGTTACAAGATATGACCCTCGGTAAACCAACCAAATTGACATATGATTTTGCACACCATGTACTTATTGACTGGTACAGAAAATTATTGTCTGGTGATATTGATGCTACAGAAGCGACACTTCCACAATTAGGTGATCCAGTAAAAGAATCTCCATTTTCAGATGTATTCATGGTCGGTGACAATCCTGCTAGTGACATTATTGGAGCACAAAACTACGGATGGTCTAGCTTCCTTGTTAAATCAGGTGTGTACAGGGAAGGTGACAATTTGGGTATAGTTAAACCAAGTTTTATTGTGAAGGATGTTCGTGAGGCAGTAACAACTGTTCTTGAAAAATACCATAGAGACATGTAATTAAGAATAGTAAAAGTAAACACATAAAGACCAATTTTTTTTTATCAAATTAACTCAAAAAACATATGTATATAGTAACATCTAAATAAATGAGAAGGGATATTTTTCTTCATTACGTATAGTAAAAGAAACACTCACAACAAACTTTCACAAATTTTTCTAAAAAACCAGCCAGATAAAATATTCAATAAAGCGTCAGTACTTGCAGTGCCTAAGCAATTATCCAAAATAATCCAGCTGATAATTAAAAAAGAAAATTAAAAGCTGATTTACTTCAGAATAACGCAAAGAAAATACAGTAGACCCAATAGACAAGCACATGCTGCTTCAAAATAAATAGACAAAAACCATTTGTCACAGTTACAATAGGCTTCGAAATATTGTGTGGTTGGATCTGGCACTCCGGCGCAGTCCATCTCAATTGACACAGCTTCATATAGAACGCCTTACAAGTCATCCGTGATGCTGTTCAGGTTGATTGGCTCACCAGGCTTGAAAGCCGGTAGACCCAAGTATGGACAACCTGTACATCTGAAAGCATCACCAAGAGAGCAGGAACCACAACCACCGACCTTCTTACCGTCAATGGTGAAGTCGATTTCAGTCAACTCATCCTCAGTGAATTTCACAACGGCGTCTTGTTGGCTTCTAATATTATCGATTTCCTCCTCGATTTCCTCCTTGATACCACAGCTACAGTCCTTACACGCCTTCTTCTTCTTGGTCTTACTTTTACCACAGGTAATCATGGTAATGTTACCCAAGTTCTTAGCATCTTCTTCATCAAGAAGCTCTTCCTCATCCAAAGACTCGCCATCCTCATCGTCAAAGTACTTCTGCCTAGAAGCATCAAACAAATTCTCGTCCTCATCATCTTCTAGTTCCTCCTCTGAACTGGCAGCCTTGTGAATTTTACAGTCGTGGCTGTGGACCTTTTCCTTTGGAGCCTTATTGAAAGTTGGCAACGGCTTGCTTTCAGCCTTCTTGAAGGATGGTAGAGCAGAGCTCTTTGCAGTACCAGCCTTCTTAAACGATGGTAGTGCAGAACTCTTGGCAGCGCTGCTTTTCTTCAATGGAACGGCCACTGTCTCTACTTGTGCGGCTGTGCTCTGTGTCTTCACCCAGTGGTAGTCATCGCCACTAACAACGTCAAACCCGTTGACCATGGCGTCAATCTTGTAACGGTCACTCAAACCGTAAAGAACACCACCTTGTTTCAAAGCCTCCGCAAGAACCCCGACAAGCTTTTTAGGAAATAAGATAGCCTCTGGAGCCTCCGGAGTCAAATAGTGAATCACGTCATATTGGTTCTTCTCCAGCTTGACAGTGCCTTCGTTAACCTTATTAATCAAAAACTGGTTTGCAATCTTGATATCCTCAGCGGCAGCCCTAGCCTTAGCCTTCTCCACTTCCTCTGGAGTGGTAGTGATAGCTGGATGAATCAATAATAATCCTAATTTAACCATTTCTTCTTTTTTTTTTGTTTCTGCTGCTGATTCTTTATTCTCCAAACTGACACAATCTGTCGATCTGCTGAATCCTGTCAGTTCCGTGTTTCAAAAAGAAATCGCAAAAACGACAGAAGAATATAATTCAGATGTTTAAATATGTTGAACTTATCATTATTTCCAATACAATTTTTTTTTACCAAATACATTAGTAAGCCAAAAATTGTGATAAAAAAAAGAAAGAAAGAAAGAAAGAAGAGAAAAGTCACATGTAGCGATGAGCCGTCATTTGCGATACAGAGTGTGTATGTGTGGTATAAGGTGTTGATATTCATAATGAAGTGTAATTAAGTATTGGATGCAGTATGATATATTATGACTATATATACGAGAGGTATTATATGGATAATGTTAATGTGGGGAGGTGGGGGGGGGGATTGGATAAATAAAAATGGTGAAGGAAAATGAAATAAATAATGCTTTGATATAAGAAGTAAAGGTTAGAAATGAAATGCTAATCAAAACAAAATAGAAATAAAACAGAAATAATGGAAGAATAATACAAAAAAACAAAAAAACAAACAAATTAAATGCAAAAAAAAGAGGTGTGGAGGAGAGAAATGATAAGAGATTTATGATGCTGATAAGTCTTCATTGACGGTTTCGTTGTCTTCTGTTTCTTCTTCATCATCTTCTTCATCGTCATCTTCATCGTCATCTTCATCATCATCTTCATCGTCGTCATCGTCGTCGTCGTCATCATCATCATCATCATTTTCATCATCATTTTTTAGCAATGATGTGTTTTTATCTTCATCCTCGTCCTCATCCTCTTCATCCTCTTCATCTTCTTCATCCTCTGGATAGCCACCTAGTTGCATGACAATCTTGTCAACAATCTCGTTGCTATCCATCATACCACCAAGACCAATATCACCGTTGATACTCATGACCTTCTCGATCGGTTTGAATACTGTGATCCATGGCATCTCCTCCTGGATCACTCGCAAGTGTTTTTTGGTCATGGCCGCATTAAAGGTGCTGCTAAACATAGACGGTGCCAAAAAGATAGGGAATGCTGGGTTCCAGGCTCTCACCACACTGGTCAAGAGGTTATCACAGAGTCCCAGTGCTATCTTTGTAAGACTATTGGCGGTCAGTGGAGCTATAACCAGGATGTCAGCCCATCTGCGGAGTTCAATGTGTAAAACAGGATCGGTTCTTTGCCTCCAAGCATCCCACTCATCGTTATCAGTCCACACATGGATATGTGGTGGCAACTCGGTAAAGATACCTGGGTTAATGTTTCCATCAACAACAGGTTCTTCTGGTTTCTTCTCCGTATTCTCTGTCTTAGCTTGTTGCTGTGGTACTGCAGTGATAGCCGCATCCGAGACAACACGACTGGCAACTCTGCTATTCTTCTTGCTGTATTTTTTACTGAAGAATTGAGATGCAGCCTGTGTTAGTATAACCTGAATGGCAATCTTCTCTCTGCCATATATCTCTTCTAATTTCTTGATTATGACTTTGATTTTGAAGACAGAGATGGCACCAGTGGCACCAATCAACACATGAAGCTTGCCGTCGTCCTGAGGTAGTCTAGGATCCACATTCTTAGAGTTTTCCCTCTTCAAAATCTTGGATGGCAAAGAGTTGGCAAAGCCTTCCTCAAGTACAGCTTCCAGGGCCTTCGGTATATTTATCGGGTTCTTAGCAACCATTGGTACTTCTTCCTTAACTGGTATTTGGAAATCTGGGGTCTTGTTGGAACCAACGGAAGACCTCGGGCTGGTCAATGCACTGTTTCTCCCAGGTGTATGCAAGGGATCACCAACAACAAAATGCAGGTGCTCACCTTCATTCAATGGCTTACCATCACTGGGTATAGTAAACGCTATGGGGTCTATCAGATCAGGTGACCTGCTGCGTACAGGGATACTCGAACTGTTTACGTTAGTGGTATTTGTAGTGTTACCACTGTTATTGTTGTTGTTGTTGGCATCATTGGCCACAGATGTTGTTGATGTTGTTGTTGGTGAGCCAGCGTTGGTGGCCAGCCCGGTTATTAAATCAACCTCCGGTCTCTTCCCAGCATCGATAATAATTTCCCCCGGTTTTGAAGTGGATACAACGGGTTTAACGTCACTGAACGTCACGGTGGGAACTCTTTTCAAACCAGGTTCCGGGGTGTTGTTGACAACCTGTCCCGATGTCCCGCTCGCATTCATAATAGACTTGGTCTGGGACCCGTCTATAGATGTCATACCATTTTTTATAGGTTCCTGAGGAATGGAAGCCATCGCCTTGGACCGATCAGTCCCTTTTTCAGAATTGAAATCAGCCATTTTTTAGAGATACTCAATTTCAAAATAAATTCCCAAAGATTGCCCTGTTATATAATATTTCAACGTTTTCCTCTATTTTACCCCACAAAAAATGTAATTACTATCTTCTGTTTATGATCCTATTATAAGTTGAAGAAAACCTAATTCAATTCCCACGAGAATCAAAAAAAATTCCACTTTCTACCATAAACACTCCTAAAATAAAAAAAAAAAATATAATAATAAAATAATTCAAAAATAAACAATTTTATTATTATTATATTGTATTATTATCAACTTCCCTGTCAATTGACCAAGAAAAAAAAAAAAGAAAAAGAGAGCAACAACAATGAAAGTGTGAGTGGACCCAATGTATTGTATCAATACATCAAATATAAATAAAAATCACCAATTACAAATCTATATATATATATATATAAAGAAACCTACAATGCGTAAATCAGTAATGTTGAAAGGAACCCTGTCAGATTGCCAAGTTTTCCTTGGAAATTTGTCGATGAGAGAGAAGCTGTCAAAAATTTTTTTTGTTTGCATTCATTTCCAAAAAAAATTTTTTTTTTTCTTTCTTGCGATGAGCTGCTCTCTCTGAGAGTGTGCGAGAGAGAACAATAAAAAAAAATTTTTTTTCTGTCCCAACCAAACAAAAAAAAATGGTATAGTGTCGTATAGTGGTATATTTATATGATGCTTTATAATTGTGTTTTTATGATTATTTCTATTTTCTTCTATATCTAGCTTCGTCTCTTGGAGCTATTTACGTATCTGCCTCTTCCCACCTTGACCGAGTGTTGTTTCAGACCGGAGATGGCGAATGGTGAGATGTAGTTGTCTGCTGAACCACCACCGATCCAGTTATTTAGCACTTTCTCGTTGTGTCTTCTCGTCCACTCTTCCTGTTTCACTGCCTTTTCGTATTCCTTCTGATCTTCACGGAGGATGGGGGCGTCTGGGTCGCCCTTGGCGTGTTGATAACCTTTCTTACCGTACCTCTTGACGGCGTTCTTGGACAGTGGGCTGGCCATGGAGTATCTGTTACCACGGTTCTTCCACTGGAAGTTGCTCTTCAGATGTGGTGTGACCTCACCGGTCTTGGAGTCCACGGACACGGCACATCTCATTAGTGTTCCTTGACCACCACAGGCAGAACAGAAGTGCTTGGCTCTGCCGTCCTTTGGAAGTGGGAACATTCTGAAACAGGCATGGCATCTCAGCATGTAGTTACGTAGTCTCTTGATTCTTAGACCCGACATGAAGTTCATCAGGTTCAGGTTCATCTGCAGGGCAACGTTCTGAACAGCGAAGTCACCAGTGGCTAGTGCGACCTGGTTCTCAGGGTTGTCTACAGAAGAGTTACCGTCATCTGCAGCCAACACACCTCTGGAACCAGTGGTGTCTTCACCGCTGTCTCTGATAATGGCCTCGGTAAGGTTGTCGGGAGTGATCCAGTCACCGTCATCATCCCCTTCATCATAATCCTCTCCTAGCACTGACTGTTCTTCACCTTGCTCCTTAACCTCTTCCTGCGTCTCTTCCTTAACCTCTTCCTGTGTTTCTTCCTTCACTTCTTCTTGTGTTTCTTCCTTCACTTGTTCTTGAATCTCTTCCTTTACCTCTTCTTCAATTTCTTCTGTTACAACACCTTCCTCTGCCAGTCTTTGTTCTCTCTTGGCCTTCTGTTTCTTACCACCTCTTCTTCTCTTCTTCTTCTTCTCACCTTGTCCTTCTTCTCCCACTTTCCCTTGTTCTTCAGCCTTCTTCGTCTTCTTCTTCTGCTGGGTCTCTTCCAAATGCTTCAACTTATCACCAGGCTTCCTTCTCAATCTCCAGTCACCGTTATTCAACTTGAGTTCCAGCTCATAGGCTAACGCCAGTATATGGATATCATTGGCACTCAGCACAGAGTAATCACCGGTCAACTTGGCAAACCCACTCACCTTGTCAATGGACTCCTTTGCAGGGTGCACAAGATGCAGGTTCCCAAGACCCTGCCACACCTCCAGGTTCTTTCTAGCCCTCTCATCCTTGATTTCATGGAAAACAGTAGGCGTAGTGTAGAAGGACTCAGCATAGTACTGGTAGTGGTTGTACGGCTGCGTGATCAGCGGCGTAGCATCTAAAACTAACGATCTAACGTGTGGTCTCTGTTCCATATCGTTGTAGTTTCTTATAGCACTGGGTATTTGATCGATAACGAGCTACTTTTTTGCGATCAAAAGTTGTTTATAAAATATAATATTTGAAATTTGCGATGCTCATCGCATTGAAAAAAAAAAAAAAAAAATTTTTTTTCCACATTGAAAAAAAAAAAGAAACAACATGAGAAATCAGCACCAATACCCCCGCGTTCGATTCCTGATGGACGCATTTAAAATAATTTGTTCGATAATATTATAGACATTCACACAAACTCTCACCAACAAGACAACAACAATAATGTATTAAAGGGCATCATGCACATATGATCATGGTGTATGTGTAATATTTATATCATTATTGCTCTGTAACAGCTCGTTGTCCCCCCCATCCCCTTAGTTTGAACTGGGGGAAAAAATAAAATCAACAACAGAAAAAAAAACCAAGAAACAGAACAAATTCACAGGTGTGCTAATGTGATGACACATACTATATATTGCAATACCTTAACAAGAAAAAAAAACAACTGTGTAACACTCACACTATAATGTCCACCTCTATAGACTTTGACGACAAGGAGCCATTGACCTCCACGGCGAGACCGTTGACTAATAGCACCATCACGGTCCGTGTGATCAAGTCGTTCCCATACAGAAACGTGAAGAACCTCGTGTTCCACAGCTACGACTTACAGAACAAGACCGCGGCTGACCTGCTTAGGGACTGCCGCGATAGGATACAGTCCGAGGGCGCCTTCAGACCCTTCCGCAACGTGGAGTACGACACCTTGAAGGTGTACACGCACGCACACGGCTCCAAGACCGTGAACCTCGTCATCAACCTCGACCACGACGACGACGACTGGACCCTCGACACCGCGAGCGACAAGAAACTCCACCAGTACGGCATCGAGAACGAGACCGAGATATCCCTCTTCAACAAAACAGCCTACACCGAATACAAAGCCAACCCAGAAGAGAAGTGGTGAACGTATATACCATTTGTTTTTTTAAATATAGAGTACAATACAATAATACCAATACAAGACAATATAATTATTATATATACAGTGCAGTCCATACATTAACACCGTACACCACGACGGGAAGAAATTCGAGAAATCCAACAGTTATTCCTCCCGAAGACAATAAAACATAGTAGTAAGAGAACTGTGAAAATCACCAATACATGTATATGCCCCTCTTGGTGGAAACTTGGATTTGCTTAAGTTCCCATAGAACCCCGTTGTACATAGATATTCCAGCAACACACTCCGGGATGTATCAAAAGGGCATGTGAAGACAGCACAACATATTAATAAAGTGCACTATACAAGAAATAACATTTTATACACCACTGTAATACCATGCAGTGTCAGAATATATTATATAATACAGTTCCAGATCTTATACAATTATCCTGTACTTCAATGAATTAACACAATTGTGCATATAGTATGTTTCACAAAATACAATCCAACAATTGAATATATCAACACAATACTATAATGCAATATATACTATATAGTATATAATAAAATACATAATACAGTATCACATATCACACTACAATACCACGATACAATGTATGCAAGCGCAACCAAGCTCACTACATCGCCTGGAACGAATTATAGAAAGCAAAGGAAAAAAAAAAAATAATTGGGAAAGGGTTCAAGAAGAGCCCTTTTCACACAGACAAAAGTCCACAAAGGGAGATAGATCTGGAAGGCCAAGGAAAGGGATCTCTGTTGCAGAACGGTAGTAATTTTGTGTGAAATACAGGTGATAAGAATAAGCGAACGAAGATTATTCAGATAATAGTACAGAAATGCCTTTGCCTCCGTCGAGTTTGAACCAGAAGTCCAGCAGGGTGTACTCTGTGGCTCGTGTGTACAAAGATGCGTGCGAGCAGAGACCGCAGGAGTACTGGGACTACGAGCAAGGTGTCACCATTGACTGGGGTAAGATTTCCAACTACGAGATAGTGACCAAGATTGGGCGTGGTAAGTACTCGGAGGTTTTCAGCGGGAAGTGTATTACCAACGACCAGGCGTGTGTGATCAAGGTTTTGAAGCCCGTGAAGATGAAGAAGATTTACAGAGAGTTGAAGATCCTGACCAATTTGACTGGCGGGCCTAATGTCATTGGATTGCTGGATATTGTGCAGGACCCTGCGTCGAAGATCCCCGCTCTGATCTTCGAGGAAGTGAAGAACGCCGACTTCAGGACTTTGTACCCTACCTTCACGCTACCGGACCTGCAGTTTTATTTCACACAGCTGTTGATTGCACTGGACTACTGTCACTCCATGGGTATTATGCATAGAGATGTGAAACCGCAGAACGTTATGATCGACCCTACGCAGAGGAAGCTGAGACTGATCGATTGGGGTCTTGCCGAGTTCTACCATCCGGGTGTTGATTACAATGTGAGAGTTGCCTCTCGTTACCACAAGGGTCCCGAACTACTAGTGAACTTGAACCAATATGACTACTCTCTGGATCTTTGGTCTGTCGGGTGTATGCTCGCAGCCATAATATTCAAGAAGGAGCCGTTCTTTAAAGGATCTTCCAATGCCGACCAATTGGTGAAGATTGCTGGTGTGCTTGGTACGAAAGAGTTGTTGGCTTACCTCGGCAAGTACGGGCTGAAACTGCCCTCCGAGTATGACAACATCATGAGAGACTTCTCTAGGAAACCTTGGGAGAATTTCGTCACATCATCAACACCTTTAGCTATTCCAATTCTAGTGGATTTGATTGACCATCTGCTGAGATATGACCATCAAGAAAGATTAACTGCAAAGGAGGCAATGAATCATGAGTTTTTTAAGACAAACTTTGAATAATAACAAAAAGAAAAAAAAGTAAGAGAGGCAAAGACAAAGAAAAGTAACCAACATACGATTATAACCACCTCCTCATGTTTATCAGATTTATATTCAACAGATGAAAACAAAAACAAAAACACAAAAATAACAACAACAAATACTACAGAAGCAATTTTGAAACAGCATTTTAACCATATATTTCATGATCCTGAAAATCTAATTAAAGAAAAAAAAAGATTCAAGTCAATAATCCCAGCTCTCTGATCTATCTTCCAATATAATATAATTTTTCCTTTTGCATTAGCTCTTTTTTTATTAATTTTTTTTTTTTTTGGCCCAAATCCCATTTCCCATTATATTGTATATTTTAATTATAGTATTATAATATTTTTATTTTATTTCTCTTAACCATCTAATTCTGTATAAAATTATGTAATTCTAATAATCAAAAATTTGTTTTTTTTTTTATATTTATATTTATTAAAAAAAAAATGGCATATAATTCTATCAAATCATTATATGTATATATATATATATATTATATGTATATCATTAGGTAAAGAACTTTTCAAAATAAGGAATATATCCTTGTAAAAACAAATGAAAAATAAGCATTAAACAAACAACAAAAATGGTGGGTTGGTACAGGTTAGAACAAAAAATGGAATATAATCTCTCTCATCTATTCCTCACGAATGGTGGCAATATCTGCTGGAAAGACATTTTCTATATGACCTTCGTGGGATTTCTGGTGGTAATGACTGCGGTTAGGGTTCTTGTGCCCACCGCGTCGTGGCTCAGTGTACGATACTGAACTTTCTGTCTTTGGAAAGTCCAGCTCCAGCGGATCCTCGTCTGGCATGTAAGGGAACAGGTATCGGTCGTCATACAGGAATGGGACGTGATGTACCACATACACACCGTCCTTTTGAGACGCCTTTTGGGGTGTGTTACCCAGGGAATCGTTAATATCCACTGTGGTCTCGTGATACTCGCCTCGGTCGTCTATATCTCGCCTCAAAACACTATCGACAAACTTGATCTCCCTGCTGTTGTCTATTACCTCATCAACATCAACATCCACATTCGATGGCCTAGTGTGGTGGTGGTGGTGATGATGTTTGGGTCTGTTACGAAGCTTTGTGATACCACCGGTATCAAACAGCGTGGAGATCATAGAGCAGGAAGTACCGGACGCAGCGAGCACGCTAGCGTTATCCTTGGACGGGTTATAGTTCCTAAACCACTTCTTGCTCTTCTTCACGTTTCCACTACCGTTGTTGTTATACAATGCAAACAACTCATCGTACCCGGTTAAGTCAGGCCCGTACAACACATTGACATCGCTCTCTTTATTCCAGTTTATCGACAATGGATCCAGCCGACTCTTGGCTAGGTCAAAATAGTGCAAAGACCACCTTCTCCACAAACAATGGTGTAGCCTCATCAAGTAGTTCGTATAATCTTGGTCATCTTCCATGGCACACGAGGGCAACCGTAACACCCTGTGTGCCTTCATCCTCAGTAACATTGTCCATGCCAGAGGCACATCAGGCCCGTCCATGGCAAATTTGTATTGAAAATAATCTATGGATGGTTTATCATAATTAGTCAAGTTATCCAGCAGAATTAGATTCTGTCTGGTAACAATGGAATCGTCCAGCGACAACATTATATCAGTCACCATATTGAAAAACAATAATATAGTTATTCTTACTTATATTTCTACAAGACTAAAGACTAAAGACTAAGATTACAAACATTACAACATTATTTCTACTCATTAAAACATTCACATTCACATTCACAATATAATATGCTTTATATAATAATATATTGGAAAGAATGGAACAAAAATACAAAATAAATATCTCAAAATAAATATTGTAGATAGATAAAGAGAGAGAAGTCCCCTTTTAGAAGTTAAATCAATCTTTGGTTATAATAATTGCTTTTATCAATTAGATTGCATCTAATAAACAACGAAGGAAGATCTTTCGATCTCTCTCTCTCTCTCTCTCTATGAAATGAAAAAAAAGAAAAAAAAAAAGGAAAGCACCTGCAATAATTACATCATATCAATCACTTCTTCACTCCTATTCCCAGAGACAAAAAGAGAGAGAGAGATAGGGACATAGAGAGGACATAGAATTCCGTGTCTCTGTACATCATAAATATAAGTAGGACTCGATTTGCGAGACCCTTTCTCTATCCTCTTCTTATTATCGGATATAGTTACCAAACAACTTTGGTAAGGCGTGCAAGACAGAATAAATCCGTAATACTGCATTGTACCACTTAGAAATTACACAAATTGGAAATACTTGGACAATACAATATAGCACTCCATGTGTACTGAACACCAGTACTACGTACACCACACCACTCTAGCATAAACCCAGACCCCACACCAGCACATATAGAATACACCCATACACACCCCACACATCTACCAGAAGAAGTCTGGGCCTCTCTCTCTCTCTCTCTTTCTTTGTTACTATAAAAAAAAAATTCAAAGAGCGACTTAGCACGAGGTAAAGGGGAAAGAACTCCTCCCCACCCCCCTTTTCTTCTTCTTCTTCACTCAATGACTTGTTTTCATTTTTTTTTTTTTGATAGAGAGAATGCATATAGAAGGTAGGGTAATTTGTTTCTTAGGAGGGTAGGGTAATACATACATATATACGATATATTAACGTGTGATTATCGTGTAAATGTATAATGTGCGTATATAGTGATACCGTATATTATGACAGACTCAACTTTTTTTTCATTTCTTTCTTTTTTTTTTATTCTTCGAGTGAAAAAAAATTTTTTTCTTTCTTTCTGTTTGAGCGATGAGATATATAAAGCGGTGAAAAAAAATTTTTTTTTCAGTTCTCTCTTGTTAATAATGTATTTCTTCTCTCGCTCTCTCAATTGTTTTCTGTTTTTTTTGTTTGTATTTTTGTTTTTTCTACTAATATAAATCACGGCACACATTTGTTGTATAATAATATAAGATGTCTCACAGAAAGTACGAAGCTCCACGTCACGGTCATTTAGGTTTCTTGCCAAGAAAGAGAGCCGCCTCTATCAGAGCTAGAGTTAAGGCTTTCCCAAAGGATGATCAAAGCAAGCCAGTTGCTTTGACCTCCTTCTTGGGTTACAAGGCTGGTATGACCACCATCGTCAGAGACTTGGACAGACCAGGTTCCAAGTTCCACAAGAGAGAAATCGTTGAGGCTGTAACCGTCGTCGACACTCCACCAGTTGTCGTCGTTGGTGTCGTCGGTTACGTTGAGACCCCAAGAGGTTTGAGATCTTTGACCACCGTCTGGGCTGAACACTTGTCCGACGAGGTCAAGAGAAGATTCTACAAGAGCTGGTACAAGTCCAAGAAGAAGGCTTTCACCAAGTACTCTGCTAAGTACGCTCAAGATGGTTCTGCCATTGAGACCGAGTTGGCTAGAATTAAGAAGTACGCTACCGTTGTCAGAGTCTTGGTCCACACCCAGGTCAGAAAGACCCCATTGGTCCAAAAGAAGGCTCACTTGGCTGAGATCCAATTGAACGGTGGTTCCATCGCCGAGAAGGTTGACTGGGCTCGTGAGAACTTCGAGAAGACCGTCTCCGTTGACTCTGTCTTCGAGCAAAACGAGATGATCGACGCCATCGCCGTCACCAAGGGTCACGGTTTCGAGGGTGTTACCCACAGATGGGGTACCAAGAAGCTTCCAAGAAAGACCCACAGAGGTTTGAGAAAGGTTGCTTGTATCGGTGCTTGGCATCCAGCCCACGTTATGTGGTCCGTTGCCAGAGCTGGTCAAAGAGGTTACCACAGCAGAACCTCCATCAACCACAAGGTTTACAGAATCGGTAAGGGTGATGACGAAGGTAACGCTGCTACCAACTTTGACAGAACCAAGAAGACCATCAACCCAATGGGTGGTTTCGTCCACTACGGTATGGTCAACAACGACTTCGTTATGGTCAAGGGTTCCATCCCAGGTTGCAAGAAGAGAGTTATCACTTTGAGAAAGTCCTTGTACACCAACACCTCCAGAAAGGCCGTCGAAGAAGTCACCTTGAAGTGGATCGACACTGCTTCCAAGTTCGGTAAGGGTAGATTCCAAACCCCAGCTGAAAAGCACGCCTTCATGGGTACCTTGAAGAAGGACTTGTAAGTTTAAAAAGATATTATATTTTTTAACTTCTTTTAAAATCAACTTACAACATGCCATTCCTCATCTTATATTATTTTAAATAGATTGTCAACATGTTTGATGCCTAACTATATAAATAGTTCTGTATATTTTTTGTAATATGAAACAAAGGAATTTTAACTTCAAAAAAAAAAGCGCAAGCAGCATGTGTCCCTATATAGTTCTGATATAATATAGCTTGTATATATATTCGGTAAATGTAAAATCACATCTAACGACAATAACGTATATGGTGACCCATAGAAATCTCCCCTATTTTTTTTTTTGTTTCTGTCGTCGGGCTGTAGAACAGAACGTAGTGTGCCTGCCTCGTTGCCCTGGGGGGGTTCCTCCTCCCATAGAGAGAGATTTGTAATGGTTTAGTCAAAGTAATTCGCCTCCCAGGTCTTCTCAAATTCGTATAAATAGGGCACGGGGTTGCTGTTGATTTTCACTTTTTTTTACTTCCCTCTTCTGTTTATGACAAGTATAATAAGGACTCAATTGTTAATAAATAACATACAATAATAATAATAATTGAAAAAAGATGTCTAAACAGTGGGCTGACGGTAAAGATGGTGTCTTCAGAAGACAGGTTTCCTCATTCAGAGAGACGATCTCTGCTTCTCACCCGGTATACAAGCCTGCCAAGGGTAGATACTGGCTGTACGTTTCCCTAGCGTGCCCATGGGCTCACAGAACTTTGATTACCAGAGCTTTGAAGGGTTTGACATCCGCAATTGGTGTCTCTGTCGTTCACTGGCACTTGGACGAGAAGGGATGGAGATTCTTAACTGGTAAGCCAGAAGAGTTGTTGTCTGGTCCTGCCTACGACTATGCCGGTGGTATCAAGAGCAGCAAGACTGACAAATCTACCAGAGTCGGTGATATCCCAAGTGACTCCACTAGAGCTTTCGAGGACGCTACCTTTGACCCTCACCACCAGTTTGAGAGATTGAGTCAGCTGTACTTGAAGTGCAACCCAGAATACAAGGACAGATTCACTGTTCCAGTGTTGTGGGATACTGAGACTCAGTCTATTGTCAACAACGAGAGTAGTGAGATTATCAGAATCTTGAACAGCGAGGCTTTCGATGAGTTCAGAGACAAGAAGGACACCGTCATCGAGGACCTTGTTCCAAAGGATCTAGAGTCCGAGATCGACGAATTCAACAAGTGGGTCTACGACAACATCAACAACGGTGTTTACAAGGCCGGTTTCTCTGAGAACGCCAAGAACTACGAGGACGAAGTCACCAATGTCTTCACCCACTTGGACAAGGTCGAGAAGATCCTAGAGGCCAACTACAAGAAGTTGGAGAGCTCCTGTGGCGGTGACAAGGACAAGATCTTGTCTAAGTTCTTCGCCATTGGCGAGAGACTAACCGAGGCCGACGTCAGAATGTACACCACCATTGTCAGATTCGACCCTGTCTACGTCCAACATTTCAAGTGTAACTTCACCACCATCAGGGACGGTTACCCATACATCCACCTGTGGCTACAGAACCTGTACTGGAACTACCCAGCTTTCAGATACACCACTGACTTCAACCACATCAAGCTGCACTACACCAGATCCCACACCAGAATTAACCCATTGGGTCTAACCCCATTGGGTCCAGTTCCTGACATCAAGCCATTGTAAGTTACATTTTCTTTGGGGGGGTATTTCTACATACATTTAAATAGGTCTTTTAATAACTTCTAAAAAAATAAAAGACGAGTTTTAAGATGACTACAATTAGGGGAGATATATACCCAATCGATTGGTAAACATATATATATATAGATGTTGACGTGTGTAGATACAGGTCTTTGTTATGAATTGCGATAGAATTGGTTCAACCAGTTCATATTATACTTCTCAATAGAGTACCATAATATCATTTATACCATAATATCATTTATACCATAATATCATTTATACAATAATACATTTATACGATAGGACGTAATAAACGGATGACCCAGCAATTTCACCCCCCCCCCCAATTGGAAAATCATGAAAATCCCTAAGAGAGCTGCGTACAGAATGAAATAAATCACCATCAGATGTGATTTCAAAAGACGGGGGGAGGAGAGAATAACACAACAAGAAAAGTATAATGTAGTAGTGTACTGCATTGTTGGTTACTGAGATAAACAACGCTATATTATAGCAATATACTGGTTTTACCCTCCCCTGTGTATTTTACCCTCCCCTGTGTATTTTACCCTCCCCTGTGTATTTTACCCTCCCCTGTGTATTTTACCCTCCCTTATCCTATATAATTACCCAATATGGCAAAAAACGAGAGATATAACATGGGAGAGAGTACAAAAAAAAGAAAGAAAAAGAGACGCGTCCTTCCACTTTGGGGACCCACTCTCTCTCTCTTTCTCCACACAATGAAACCACCACTACGGCACTTTCAATGCAAATTTCCCTTTTTGGGTATTAATTTTATTGTGTGTTGCATAGAAAAAAATGGGAAACACCAAAAAAAAAAAAAAGAATGGCAGGGCCTGCACGCAGAAAGAAAAAATTTTTTTACTGATCCCAAAGAACCTGGATCAAATCTTTACCCCCTTATAAAGAGTTGCTCTATATAAAAAGAAATATATATATTCTTTAATTGATTTTAACTTCTATGTTTTAAGGATTGAACTTCAAAATCATATCAAGATAAAGAAATAAAGAAAGAAAGAAAGGACTGAAGGGATGATGGCTTTTGGGATTGAACTTGAAAGGAAGGAGTTTGCTACGCCGAGACGTGAATTGGACGCGGACACGCCTGGGTCTGGTGCCAGTGTCTTGTTCTCGAGTTATAAGAAAGTTCAGGAGTCGCCGGCTAGCCGTCACTCTCCTGAAGACTTCAAGAACAAGAAGGGCAAGATGTTCTTGTCTTTGGATATTGGTGCTGATGGTAAAGCTGTGATTGTTCCTGGTGCTTTGAGATCGGGATCGGGATCGAAGACGCGTTCCGCGGAATCTGTGATGGAAACAGTAGATCAACACGAAGAAGAAGAACAAAAACAACAACAACACGGAGAAGATGAAGATGATAATACCAAGACACGTGTGTTGAATATCTTGAGACAGATGAGGAATAAGAATAAGAAGAAAGGGAAAGTGGGCAAGGCTTCTCGTGTTTCGACCACGACACCGAAGAAGTTGGCGCTGGCGCCCACGAAGGAGCTTGTCAAGGATAAAGGTAAGTTACCAGTGCTGCTTGTGACGTCGTCTCCGTCGCCTTCTACGCCGAAGCCCGCTCCGATTCTCCCTAACGACTGCAACATTACACCTGGTTACAACTTGATTGACCAGGCGTTGCTAAGTAAGCCAGGTTCGAAGTTTGCCTCGCCAATGGTAAATTTCTCGCCGAAGGCCAGACTGGTTCCAAGGATGAGCATATCTTCCGAAAAGAGGATGAAGCCTCCGATGTCGTCTCCCAGAGCCTTCGCAGAAACTACCAACATTGCAAATAATCCTAACCACAATAGTCTGGACTTCTTGATGGGGGCCGAGCTGGACAACAACTGGACAGAGCTGTACTTTAACTCTTCCAGAAGGAATAGCGTACAATTCTCAGCTTCCGGTGGTGGTGCTGCCACTGGTGGTGTCGGCTCTCCTAACTGGTGGAAATACGACAACAACATTACGCTAAGTCCACTGAGAAACTTGGATAATATTCAGAACAACAACAATAACAATAACAATAACAGCGCACATAACTCTATCATCTCGTCTCCCGTCTTTGTCAGACACGATGACGCGACCGATGAGAACCAGATCATGCGTATCAATCAGCATTCAAAGGACATCTATAGACAACACAACCAGTCCTTGCTGCAGAAACTTACTACATCGAACCAACTGCATGCTAGTCAGCAGTCTGGCCCCGTTAACACTATCAACATGTCTCATATATACCGTTCTCTACACAATGATAAGGAACAAAGCGCTGGTATCGCTACCCATGACAATGTTGAAGAGGATGCAAGTTCTGCCCTTAAGACTTTGATCAAATAAAAAAGGGAAAAAAAACAAGAAAGGGAAAGGAGAAGGAAGAACTGATTATCATTATATTATATGAATTTCACAAACTTGTTAATTTCTCACAAACCCTCTTTTTATTATTAATAACTATTCCACATTCATTATGTTTTCTATAAATCGATTATACTAACGACAATCAAAAGAACAATACGAGTGAAATATCAATCGTCTACATAATATATTAATGCTACACGAACCATTATTTTCTTTGTTTTGATATATTTTTATTTGTTGTAGTAAAAATATACAAGCAAAAATATATAACCTTAAACATTATAACAAATAGATATATACATATAAATCCTACCCTCTTTTCCACGTCGTAAAATCCATTATTTTAGATACAGGCAAATATCGATATCAAAAATGACGAAACTTGATAGAACTGTGAAAAGAACGGTGTGATATAAAATCATAATTTATAAAAACATCTTAGATAACTTGTAAGCAAGCAGTTAATTCAAAACTCAGTAGATGTTCTGAGCCAGATATCGAGACGAGCGATGGTAGATAATGGGACCGTTGAGTTGGAGAGAGATGAGTCTTCAGATGTGATGTCAAATACTGAGTCGACGGAATCCATAAAGCAGGATTCTACGGATGAACTGGATGACTCGGCTCTGGATGAGAAAATATCGGATGGCCACGTTCAAACAGTCGAAGATGATGTTGATGACGAAGCAGATGGTGAAGGAGAAGGAGCAGCACCCGGGTTGAAAAAACATACTACCGCGGAAACCACCACAGATAATGAAATATACGACGTTGATCTGAACGAACTAGGTCAATTATTTGAAAAACCTTGGAAAAGAAGACGACCTATGAAGGTCATTGATGATGACGTTAGTGAACAGTTGAGTAACACTTTATCCAGCAGGCTGGATACCAGTTCTCTGCCGGCCACTTTCCAGAACTCACATTACACCCTGAATGTGGAATTGCCGCCGTTGTCATATTCGCTACCCTTTGATGAGATTGAGTATAATATTTCTTCCAAGACGTGCGAATCACAGACTTCTCCGGTAACTGTATATCGTAAGTTAGAGGACTGTTATTTTCTCTATCGGCAGTTGCAAAACAATAACTGGGGCAAAATAGTGCCGCCTCCACCTTTGAAGGAATGCTTACCAGAGAGAAGTGATATAAATCAGAGAGAAATATGCCGTGTTCAGATCAAAAGAATGTTAGAAGAGATTATGTCCGACAGTATATTAAGTGCAGACACTGATTTCCAAATGTTCTTGAAGAGCGATAATTTTAAAGAGGAGGCCAAAAAGAGAGAACAAGTTACAGGTTCGCTAGCTTTTGATAAGACACTTCCAATTCATGCTGCACATATTAGTATGATCAAACTTTTTGGACCTGAGGACGGCAAAGAAATTATTCTCAGCGGTGGTATAGAAAGTGAATACAAAGGGATTTTTTCGTTTTCTTCGATACCAGCATATAATGAAACTGACGAGTCTATAATAAGAGCAAACCAGCGAATTTCTGTTTTGCAAAAGCAATTCACAAGTGTCATGGAGTCCTTGGATCAAATACGAAGGCAACGTACGGAACTCTCTTCTGTGTTAGATGAATTTTCGAAGAATGTGAAACTGCTGGCTGATGACGAATTGAATAAGCATTGTGCCAATGTCTTACGTAAATTTGCATCTAATCATGAGGAAATGAATAGATACTTAAATCATATTTCTGTTGAGGAATTCCATGCGTTGTACTTAAATATCGACGTATTTTTGAGGTACTGTCACAGTGTTAAGGCTACATTGGATCAACGAATCACCCTTGGAACCTATCGCGAAATTATTTCTAGTCAGTTGCGAAAGGTTGAGTCTAATATTGAAAAGTTTCAAGCAGGCTCGATACTTCAATTTAAAAGCCAGGAAAAGAAAGAACAATCCGAAAAGGTGCATGTCATATTAGGTAAACGGAAAGAAATTGTGGATGAAAGGTTTAACTTGATTACGAATAAGATAAAGTATGAACTGAAAAGATTTTATGCTGATAGGACTACATATTTTAAAAATTCGATGGGGGCATATGTTACAGGTATTTTGGAAACGCAGTCTCAAAATAAAGCCATTTGGGAGAGCTTTTCTCTGTAAATTGCATTGGTAGTACATATTTCATATATATAAATTTATTGGTTATATTAAATATGTTTTTCATGAGTCATTATCATCCTTGGAGTTATCATCCTCTTCTTCTTTTTGTTCTTCTGCAAAAGCTTTGTTCAAGTACGGGAATATTGTCTTTTGATCATCAATATTGTCGTAAGGTACTATCATACCATCAAAGGCAAAACAGAATGCAGACGCATTTACCTTGATGTTATTATCAATCGATGGTAATTTGGGGTATCTTTGAGAAAAGTGAGTCAGGATTAGTTTTTCAGCATTCATAGCGTTTGAAACACCGATGGCTTCGTTGATGGTACAATGTCTCTTTTTGATCGCATCTTCCACAAGTTCATTATCGAGAGTTGACTCGTGGATTAATAAATCAGAGCCCTGGCCAATACCGTTGGCGAATTTCTCTATATTAGGTCTAGTGTCACCTGAGTATGAAACTTTGAATGTCTTTCTACTATTTGAGTTCATATAGAAATCAATAGTGTTGGAGTAAGCCCAGTCACAGTGAATAGCCCTACAGGTTTTGAAGGTTGCTATATTCAAGTCACGGGACATCATCTTTATGGCATCCATGTCTCTATAAGATGAAGTGTCGTCCAATTGCAGCTGTAATTTTCTCTTCTTATTAGTATTTTCACTGACAATACATTCAAATTCTTGAATATTTAATGGTTTTATCTCTTTTCTAACAAATCTATCGTCAATCAAGTGCTCACAACTTATATACCTAATTCTGGAAAGAATGGATGCATCTTCATAAACTAGCCATTCGTTGATAAATTTGTTATATTGCCACGGAGTGACGATGTAGATATAGCTATCAGGGTCATCCCTGGTATACTTATTCCATTCTCGAAGAATGCTGATAATCCCTAAATGGTGGTCAGCATGTAAATGACTCAAGTACACTAGTTTCAAGTCTTTGAAAATTTGTTCTAGCTCAATTGAATTAAACATTCTTCTCATCATACCTATTGTGTTTTCACCAGCATCCAACATAATATTTCTATTGAATGTGGAACCATCCTGTTTAGTGTATGGTAGTTTAACTAATGTTGAGATAACGTTACGATATTTTGACGGCAACGCACTACCTGTTCCTAAGGTGATAGTTTCGACTTGTTTCTGTTTTTCTGGGGAGTTGTTAAAGTTATTTACATGCTTCTGTTCTTCTACGATCCTTTCGTAAGTGGCACCCGGTAAATCCAAGGGTTTAACATGATGGTGGAAAGAAAATTTCCAAAAGTTCTCCACTGAGTTGAAAGTTCTTTCTAATATGTTACATCTTAGGTCTTTCATATCGGTAATAGTTTGAGATGGGTCCTTAGTGTATGGTTCAACGGTAAACTCCATACCTTGCCTGAAAATATGTACATTTGATTTGTCTATACTAGATGACACGGTATCTTCCTCAGTTTGAGACATTGTCACACCTTCTGATACTGGTATCTCAAAACACTCGTAAAATTCCTTTGAGAGTATCGAATCAGCTCTGGGCAAGTTATAATTCCCGTTTTGCATTGCTTTCAACTTTAAAGTAGTTAGTGCCGATCCTCTGAAACTCAATGTGTTTGGAGACACCCTGGAATGGGAAACCAGGTGTTGTACTTGTGAGCTATTAAAGAGCTCCATAAATTCTATTAGATAACTGTTGATGGTAACGGAACTATCCAGTAGATAATACACAGCACCAAGATCCGAAGTATCATAGTCTTGAAATCTTTGGTAGAAAAATGGAAGATAGCTATCGTTAGGAATATCAAGAATCAATACTTTAGCAAATGTTCTTTCTTTCTCCAAGACTTGGTCAGATGTCACAACAGTACCATTTTCAAGTGTGATTGGTTCACCTTTTGTTAACTTAGCAAAGAGAGGACCTCTTGGTACACCAAGTTTAACCGCCTCTTCAACTTTAAATTTACCTCTGATCTTATTGAAAACGACCTCATAATTTGTAGTTATTTCCTCCTTTTCAAAATGCTGCGGTAATTGTACATTTAGGTGTGGATCCGATGATGGTTCATATTTCATTGTCTTGTCAACTTTCTTGGGAAACATATGTGACACTATATCCTTTAACAGTGCGGTCTCTACAGGACCGTTGAATATATTACCACTGTTATCATTTTGTTTTGCTACAATTATTGGATTAACTTGCAACAAATTGTCCTTGAATGGTTTGGATTTCTCGTTTAGGATATTAGTAGACAGATCAATACCGAACCGAAACACAAAATACCTCCATGTCGCCACGATATAATTTAACAAATCATTACCGTAATGTAACATCAAGTTTTCCTTCCCTTGATCAGCAATGGTCAGAATCATACCAGGCAAACCACCGATGCTTGACCAGTCCAACTTACCAGTGAGAAAGATATTCCCAACTTTGGATATTTTAATTTTGTTTTCGGTAAGACATCTCTGAGCACCCTCTGCAATCTTGCCGAAGAAATACCGTTCTCCACTATCAGCTTGTAACAGCAACAGTGGATGTTGAGTATCAGCTGTCGGATGAGCAATTGGAGTGAAAGTAAACATTGAAGAGTGTCCTCGGTATGATGATTTGTAATTGTTTTGTAATCTATGTTCTTGAACAACTGGTTTCTTTGTGAATTGTGCTACGTCAATATGCTTTTTCTTCTCCTTCTTGTTTTTCACTTGTACTTTCCTCTTCTTTATCGGTATATAAACCGTTCTAATCTGTGAGAATCCTTTCAAAGAATTGCTCGTTCTATATAGCCACAACAACTTTGATTCAAAAATGATAAAAATCCAAATAAGAGAAAAGCAAGGTAAAAGTAAATAAAAGAAGACAGATATAAAAAAAAATAAGTAAACCTTTAAGAACTTAATTCTATTGAAAGTATTACCCAAAAAAAAAAAAAAACACTACACGCAAAAACCTATAATAATACAAAACCCTAATTTTATAGGAAATTAAATGCTATATTATGAACATCCGCGATGAGCAAGCTCATCGCAAATTGAAAATAAAAAATTTTTTGTTTTTTTTTTTCAGAAAAAAATTGAAAAAAATAAAACTTCTGAAATTTGAAATTTGAAAAACAAAGAGCATCCGTTCGAATCCCGTTGGCGGTGCATTGACAAAAAATTTATTTTTAAGAATTTTGTAATTTTTTTTTAATTTGCAGACGGAGTCAATGGGCCTCCAACGAGATGAGCACGAGTCAGTCCTCAGAAACAACCGCAGGGGATACTTAATATTATATTTCCAGCAATATTAACAATGTTATCTTATATTCAAATTAATTTAAATACATTAATATAAATAGGTTATACTTCTTGTGTTATCTTCTTGTGCTGTTGTGCTGCTTTTGCTGTTGAGAACTTTGAGGGAGATAGATTTTGATTACTAGAAGGACTATAACTATAGGTACAACTACAACAATAACTATAACTATAACTATAACTGAAAAATGGACGTTAAGAATCCCGGTAGAACTATTTTGGCTTCCAAGATATCCAAGACGTATGATCAGGAGATTGTAGACAAGATCAATGACTTGAAGGAAAAGAAAGTGAGACCAGAGGGCCCGTTGTTGGTTGGGTTTCTAGCGAATCAAGACGATGAGGCTGCTGAGATGTATGCCAAATGGACTCAGAAGACTAGTGAGTCCCTAGGTGTGAGATATGAGTTAAGGAGAGTTCCAGACAAGGATTTCCTGGAGGAGGCCATCATTCAGGCCAACAGAGACGATTCTGTGGATGGTATTATGATATACTTCCCTGTTTTCGGAAATGCACAGGATCAATACTTGCAACAGGTGGTTGCCCGTGAGAAAGACGTGGAGGGTTTGAACCACGTCTACTACCAGAACCTGTATCACAACATCAGATACTTGGACAATGCACAATCTCTGAAATCCATCTTGCCATGTACTCCACTGGCTATCATCAAGATATTAGAGTACCTAAAGATTTACAACGATTTTCTACCTGAGGGGAACAGACTCTATGGTAAGACTTGTGTTGTGGTGAACAGGTCTGAGATTGTCGGGAGACCGCTAGCTGCACTCATGGCCAACGACGGTGCCACAGTATACTCTGTAGATGTGAACAACATCCAAAAGTTTACTCGTGGTGAGGGGTTGAAGTTCACCAAACACCATGTGGAAGATTTGGGTGCATTCTCCGACAACCTACTACAGACGGTTTGTAAGGACGCAGACATCATCATAACTGGTGTTCCCTCAAAAGACTACAAGTTCCCAACAGAGTACATCAAAGAGGGTGCCGCTTGTATTAACTTCTCCAGTCACAAGAACTTTGTTGACGATGAGGTAAAACAGAAAGCATCGCTGTACGTCCCAATGACCGGCAAAGTCACTATTGCCATGCTTCTGAGAAACATGTTAAGACTAATAGATAACAGAGAACACATGAAGCATTAAGTAATAAGTAGACCGCCTGTATAGAATATAATCAATTAATTATTGTACTGTTATTATGGTTATTATTGTTCTTATTATGTACACGTGACTTTCCGTTACATATGATAATTATCAAATTTTTTTTCTTGCTGTCTGTCAAAAGGACCCAAAACAAAATATGGAAGTTTCATCAATTCTATAAAACAGAAGTACGTTATAGACAGACGGAATTTTCCATTGTATTAGCATATAGTTCAGTGAACTAACACATTATTTATTGAATTTACCCAATTGCTAAAAGGGCAACTCTGTTTGTGGGTATTTTTTTATTCAAATTTTTGGTTTTTGTGATCGATATCGAATCAAAAAAATAGCGATGTCCAAACCGTTTTTCAAATTAAGAAAGGAGATTTTGGAGGAATCTAAAGGAGATGTGGAGAATACTGATTTGTTGAAGGATTCTTCAGTTGTTGGTGAACCTTCGAAGGTTTTGACTGAAAATGAAAAGTACATAGCCAGGAAGATCGATACTTTGCGTCCCGAGAATTTCTCAGCGGATCACAATGTTCCTTACTTCTCTACCATCGATAGTTTGTCCAAACAGTGTTCGTATAACGATTTTGAAAATATGTATGTCTGGAACTTTTTGAATGCCAAATGGGGGGATTCCAATTACTGTAAAGTTCCCTTGAATCAAGGAAATGAATTGGAAGGAAAAGTTTTACCAAAATGTGTTTTTACACATCCTGTGCATACAGAGACAGAATTCTACTCGGCTTTATCGGAATTGGATGCATCTGGTGCAGTTGTTGTTGGTGGCGTTGTATTAATTGAAACCTCGAAGGGTTCCACTAAGCTAGTGTATTATGAAGATATCTCATCCATTAACCATCTATCGACTTCGATTTCCAGAAACATGGCACATACTTTGGATTTAAAATTAAACTCTGATGAGAGAATAACGTTGTCCTTAAATTCAGAACCGGCAGGATTGGTTCTTGCTACATCTCAAGGAAGACTCTTGTTTGTTACAATAAGGGAACCAAATGGTAAGCCAAGTTTGCAGATGAAGCAGCAATTAATGAGATCGAAGGGATCTGGCTCGTTTTCAATTCTACATATATTCTCAGCAAGTAGTGATGTTATATCACTACGGAATGGACCAATTGTTGGTAAAGGTGAGAGACTGGTGTATGTGTTGACTCGTAATGGACGTTTACAAGTATGGCAACTGTCTATTTGTACTAAATGTATCAAAAAGATGGATATCAATATCTATGATCAAATAATGGATAGTCTGTTAGACTTATATCCCCACGCTCAAGGCTCTCTAAAGATTCTTGATGCACACTCTGTTACCTCTGATCCATTCGCACCACAAGTAATTTTAACCGAGATTTCTGATGGGGAAGAAAGAACTTTTATGCTATCAACTATCTTACTTGATAAAAATTCTAATAGTTTCTCGATTTTTTCCACTTACAGACTAAACACATACGTTATTCCAGTCAGCGAGGAAGTTTTCCAGGCTCGATTGTGTATACCGAGCTCATTACAAGATACCGTTTCTGAGTGTTTGAATTTATTTGTGGTTTTCGATAATGCCGTTGTGTTGACACAGACAAGTTCGAGATTTGACTCAACATATACGCTAAGAAAAAAATGGGAGGATATTATCAGTTTCAACAAAGACATCCAAATTCTAGCAAGTAGCAATGATGCATCAGCGTTGTACCTGCTGACACAAAATATGGGCATTATTACTGTGAATCCAAAAGAACAAGCAGATGACTTTGAAGAAGAAGAATCCTTTGTTAAGACACACATTGATCAAGCAATTTACTTTTCTTCTTCCACAGGTAACCCAATAGAATTCAATTTACCATCTGGGTTACATCTAGAAAGAGAAGAGATAGAAAAGGACCTGGAAACGGCTAGTAATGAAATTTTACTCTCATCTTCAAAATATATACCGCCTACTACTGAAAATGCACATCAGCATTTAGCACTTAGAATGGGACATTTTAAAAAATTATTGGAATTTGTTAAAGACAATTTCAATTATAGTGTATCTCCAAACATTAAGTTAGACTTGATTGAGAAATTTGAACTGTTAAACAGTGCCTACAGATTTCATCAGTTCATTAATAACACTGATGAGAATATCAAAAATATCTGGTTAAAAGTATTAAATACGCATGTTAATTTAGATGAAAATACATTAATCATAAAAGAGATTAAGCAATTCCCTGATTTGTTGACAGAATTCCTAAAGAATATAGTAGTAAAGGAATTGCCATCGAAAACACAACTATTCAAGGAAACTGTTGCAGACCTGATAATCGAAACTATATATGGTTCAATTCTAGAGGATGGTGAAAAGAAATTGAGATATGAAGCTCTTTCGTTGGATCCATTGGAGTTAAATGATCATATTCCATGGTTTATTAATTTTGATATACTAGACTCGATTAACCAATTCTTCTTTGATTTGAAGTTTTCTATTCAAAACCCAAATGAAGATGTTTCTAATCGCTTATTGACTATGGTTAAAATACTATATTATTTGTTCAATCAAGTTCGCCTATACGCTCTAAAGAACAAGAGCATGGATGAGATTAAGAATGACGAATTTATGCAAAAGGCAAACGAATTATATGAAAACAATCATCTGTCTTGGAACCATGTGCTATGTGAACAAGGCATGAATGAGCAGTCGCTTGAAATTGCAGAATTCTACCACGATTTTGACGCATTAGTAGAAACTCTAGATACGCTAGACAGAGAAAGCTCGCAGATTCTCTACCAAGAATATTTTACTAAATTTCAAGAAGAATTTGCATATTCTCTGTATAAACATTATATCGGGAAGAAAAATCTAAGTGATTTATTTTATAGATTCCCTGAAAGAGAAGAACTCCTAGTAGCATTTTTTAAGCAGCATCCTCAATATGGGAGTATTTCATGGATACAGGACATTTTACACAAGGACTATGCTTCAGCTGCTATGAATCTTTACGATATATCTGAGAATGAAAATAACAGTGGAAAACCCATTAACACTACACAACTGCATTTAAATATTGCAAAACTAAGTACTATTGCAGCCAATGAAGACGGTAAGAATGTCAATATTCTGGGAGCACTGAAGAAAATACAGGAGAATTTAGATGTTATTGATGGCCAACAGGATTTAGTTTCTAAACTAAGTAACACGAGCATGAGACAGGCTGCCTTATCTAGTCATTACCAACAGAATGAAATGAAAAAGGTTTTTAATAATATCTCGGCTAGATTAAAAAAAAATGAAACAGTTAGATTTGAGGAAGTAATAGATATTTACACTCTACTCGACCAAGAAGAAGGGTTCTATAATGCTTTAAAACTAATTGCATTGGACGGTAACCTACTGCATTTTGAAGTGAGAAAGTTCCTGACCTCAATGATTTGGAGAAGATGCATTTTGTATGATAACTTCGAAGAAACCACTGAAAATAAAGATACAGCAATTTATTCGGTACTAGTAAGATATTTTGAAGATGAGTTATTCCGCTCAGCATGCCCACTTCCAAGCTCAAATGTTATTAATGAGAGAGGAATTGTGACCGATGAATATCTGCAAAATATATATGCCAGTTATGGTGTTGATGTGAGTAAAATAAGGGAAATATTCGAAGAGGAATACCAAAAGATAGATCAAAATTCTACAAAGATTCAAACTCGTATTAATGAAATTTTAGCTGGCATTGACGAAAAGAAGACCCAAGTCTTCTCCATCAACTATCACACCTTTACTGTCGAATACTGAAAGATAATATATATGAAGGAACTTCTCTTCTTTTAATAATCATTAGTATAAGAAATATATATATTTATAATGTACAGTAATATTACAAAGCTTGCATTTAGAATCAATTCACGGTGTTTGATTCTGTCTTATTTTTTAATTCTGTCTTATTTTTTAACTCTCTCTCTTTTGCATCAGGCCTAGAAAGAATATCAAAAATGAAAGTCGTCAGCTTGAACTTGTGTTATCAGATTTATTATTAACACTGATCCGTACCAGTGCCTCTGGCAATGGTTCTGTATTGTTTTCTTCATCACTTTTCTTGTCCTCATCATCTTCCATTTTCTTTTTATTTTCCCACATCCCAACTTCATAATCTCCTTCAGCGTATTGCAACAGACCAAGACTTGCTTCTGATATGTATTTCCTAATAGAATCCCAGTTTGCCATCACATTAGCCACCGAACCGGCATTGGAATGTATTTGATCTACTTGGTCACTGAGTCCGTCCAATTGTTTTCTCATCTCATCGGTCAACGCTGTTATCTTCTTCAAAGCTGCAAGTTCTCTCTGTTTTGAGATTTTCTTCTCCTCCAATTCATCCATAGCTACACACTTCGTTGTGTTCCTGGGTTTCAAAGAATTGTTATTAAATAATTGATGCAAGTTAAAATCAATATTTCTTCTTATTTTGAGATTTTTTTTTTTTGAATTTCGCGATGCTGAGACAGCTGTTTGCTTTTGTGCGAAGCGATAACTGCTATGGGCACTCATTGTAAGTGATATAAGGTACAAAATTATATCCAGTATTATCAATATCACGATAGTAATGATTAAATGCCAATATATTTAGTTCTTATATACTTATGAGATTAAACAAAGAAAAAAAAAATTGTAAAAAAAAAAAAAGAAAGAGAGGATGTAGATGATTTTCTACAAATGCGAATTCGTTATATCATATTATGGCATAATGGTACCAGCAGCAATGGTTCTACCATCCTTTCTGCATACAATTCTACCTATATGTTCATTTTGAGAGAACGTCAATAGTGGAATCCATCTACGTTTTTCGGTCAGTTCGATTTCCACGATTGCAGCTTGGTTGGCACCTAAGTGCCTTACCTTCTTCTTGATAACGGTTTCGAGATCATCCTTATCTACTAGTGATATCAACTTGCTTATTCTTGCGGGTTGCTCGCAGACACCTCTGAAGAGCATGAATGGTGTACCTGGAAGCAAAGGTCTGTTCATGTTGAAAGTTTGCATTCTGAGGTTGAACTTGTTGTAAGCCGAGATATCGAAGTTGACAGAGGCAGCAATATCACCACCCTGGATATCTTCTGGGTGTGCATGACGCAGTTTCAAAGTCACAAACTCACCTTGGACAGCAATCGGTACTTGATTCTGTTCCTTACCAGAGATGATCTTGTCGACCAGGACACTTTGTTCAGCAGGATAAATGGTTATGGTCTCACCAGGTTGAACAGTACCGGACTCGACTTTACCTGATATGATAGCTTCTTCGTTCTTATTAGATGCGGAGGCTTCAAGAATAGAGAATATGAAAGACGAGTCCTTGACTTCTTCATAGCTAACGACACCTACTTCTGAAGCAACAAGTTCCAAAGTTTCAATGACGGTAGGGCCATCGTACCAATTAGCTTCTTCTGGATATGGAATCTTGTGCACACCTTGGCCGGTGAAACCACTACAAGGCACCCACAGTAGCTGATCCTCTTTGAAGCCTATTTCTATTAGGAACTTGATCAATTTCTGTTGAATATCCTTGTACCTCTTCTTAGACCATTGGACAGAGTCCATTTTGTTCATGGCAACTATAACCTTGGAGATATCCATACTCTTCGCTAAGATAGCGTGTTCTTTGGTCTGTCCGTCTAGGTTAAAACCAGATTCAAAAGCGTTGACACCACAGTCAATAGAGAGGATAGCAACATCAGCTTGAGAAACACCCGCAATGGCATTAGGAACAAAATCTCTGTGACCAGGAGCATCGACAATTGTAAAGTTGGCACTTTCAGTATTGAAATCACTGGTACAGATAGACACTGTGACACCACGCTCTCTTTCCTCTGCAGTTTGATCCATAACCCAAGCCAGATGGAAAGACCCCTTACCAATAGTCTCAGACTCTTTCTTCAACTTTCTAATGTATGCCTGGTCTACTGCTCCCACGTCCTGCAGCACACGGCCCATAAGAGTGGACTTACCTGCATCCACATGTCCCAAGACAACAAAACTGACGTGAGGCTTGCTTGTCTGCAGGTACTTCTCGATGTCAATGGCCTTTCTAGGCTTGGTAGGCACCGTGGCCTTCTTGTACACAATCTTTGAATTTTCATCGTCCTCCCCATCAGACTTCCTTCTAGGTTCGTCATCCAAGTCCAGCCACTCATCATCCTTCTTCCCATTATCCGTTACACTCAATTTGGCCATCTTCTTTGTGGTAGACTCAGGTACAGACACCTCTTTCTTTGGTTTCTTCTTCTTAAACTGCCTTTTCAACTGCGTTACAGCTGCATCAAGGTCGAAATCGTTATCAAAAATAGCCAATTTAACAGCAAGATTATCCCAGCCTTGGTACTCACTCATATCCTTCTTCGCCTGTGGGAAAATGTCGCTCATAAGCTCGTACTCCTCATCGTTCAAGTAGTCATCGAACTCATTTTCATCCTGGAATTCAGGCATCTCATCGCTATAATCGTCCTCGTAACTCATCTTTTATTGTTAAATATCCTTTTTGGAACTATTACGTTATAAACCCAAGGACGTGTTACTAAAACTTTCAGAAAACAAAGATACAGAAAACCTTTCATGTTGATCCATAAACAACAATGGGTGGTACCCTTACTTATTTAAATACCATTTACAATTTTGATTGCAATTCCTCGAGGTGCACTGGAAAATGAAAATTTTTTTTCACCCTACCTAATGGGCTACGGTACTTTCTAGGCAGCGATGGGTGTCTGAACCAATAAAGACACCCAAAATCGATGTAATTGTATGATCACGCACACACACCATCGCCATTCTAAGTGGCCAATTACGCTGGATTGAGATGGTATATACACTCTCGTTACTGGTTTTCCATTTATTTACAATTAATTGATTATTGATATTGACATTTTGAAGATTTTGAAATCCAAGAATTTTTTATCATTATTTACATGGTTATGATTATTATTTGAATTTTTATTTCTTTTTTTTTTTCTTATGCTCTGTACCACAGTTCCTGTCTCTTCTTCCTGTCCTCTCTGGCGATGGTTCTCTTTGGATGCCACTTGGACTTGATTGTAGCCAGTCTAGAGTTCATTTCCTGCTTGTGAGCCTCCGGAGCATCACTGACGATAGATATAAACAAGGGAGAAACGTTGTATTTGCGAGCCAGAGCCTTCCGACTGTTGGCTACGGGGTCTTGTGCTCTTAGTCTCTGTATCTCAGCAATATCCTCGGGTTTCAGGTCATACTTCTTCCCTTCAATAGTACTCTTCCCCACAAGCACAGGTGGTGCCAACTTACTCAACTGTACGTCTTTCTCCTGATACTTCAAGTGACGAATGTACTCCCTGCGTGGGTCGTCCTTGGGAATGAACCCCAATGGTAACGTTTCTATATTCGTCGACCCCATACTCGATGATTGTGCTCTGTTCAAGTACAAACCGGACTCTAGTAACCGGCCAGCCTTCAAATAACCCTTGCTATTCGACGCAGAGTTCGTGGAGTTATATATCGTAGGTGAACCCCTCAACTCCTTCATAGGCTTACTGCTATTCCGAACAACAAATTTACCCACACCTTTCAAACTCACCGTACCAGTACTGAAAAACCGTCTACCACTCATTGTTCTCTGCTAAATAAATGAATAAAAAAATGGAAAAGGAAACCGTATATATAACCAAACACAAAGTCTCCAATGCAATCAAACAGAAAATATAGAATATTAACTCCAATCTGGACGTGCTACCTTCTCTAATACCAACTCCCTCTTCCCCCAAGCTTCTAAAATAATTCAAACTTCTTAAGTGATTGATTGAGAGACAACGGGAGGACAAAAAAACCTCGAGAGTGAGAAAGCTCTGTACTTTGGTACGGTACCTAAAAGCATTTCGCCGTCGGAGTATTTTTATATCGCCGTCGGTGTTAAATTTTGAAAAAAAAAAAATTAAAATTGAAAATAAATTTTGCGATGAGCTAGTATGGTTTATATATTGTATATTGTGTATTGTTTTGTATAGCTATGTCGGTGAGAATAGAATTTGGCAGTTGTATATTAAGGAGGTGTTGCTTTTTGTTGGGGTAGTCGACTTTTGTTTTTTTTTTCTTAGAAGGACACAATGGATGGTGTTGCTAGCTGGTTACAGAATAAAGGGTCGAAGGAGAAAGTGACTACTAATTTATACCGGATCTTAGTCAAATTGGCTAACAAACATAATGGGAATATAGTTAAGTTTAGGAAAAGCTGTGTAAGTTTGGGTAAGTTCAAAGCTGAAGACGATAAATTTTTCAAGGAACTTTTATGTGTACTGCTGGAGGGCTCAGATACTATAAGCAATGATGGCAATGCGTTAGTGCAAGAAGTTAGTAATGCCGGCGAGGGGAAAATTGTACCGAATTCCAACGTCAATGCTGTGTCCCTTAATAAGTATACGCGATACGAAGATCAAATTGATGAGGATGAAGATGATGATTTTACTGTAAATGTGATATCCAAACAAATACAAACTCGTGACGATAATATAAGAGACTCTCCAAAGGACAATACAGAAGCTGTTGATAAACCGCAAATTGATGATGTATCAGAAGATTCCGAACTGTCTTCTTCAGAAAATGAGGAATCGGAAAGAGGTAATGAATTATTTGGTGATGGTGTTGAAGGTGATGAGCATTGGTATAATTATGATGATGACTACGGGAATTCAGTAGCTGATGAAGAAGTTTTGATTGAAGATACCACATTTAAGAAGGCGACACCAAGTGGTAAGAGGAATATTGAGTCAGTAGTTGGAAATGACTCTGATTCTATGGTGCAGATAGTTCCCATTAGTATATCAAAAAGGAAGGAGTGGATACCGCCATTCCTTGAATCTTATTCTAAAATGTATGGCGTTGATTCAGAATTTTTGTTGGGATCATTTGTTGAATCGTCCCAGGATGGTCTCATAAATCCTTTCCGAAATCCAGAGAGTCAATTCTCATTGAATGCAAGACTGGGAAGTCAGATAGTAGCGATGAGGAGGAACCAAAAGGATAATGCTGAAAAATCAAAAGAATCTACAAAACTTGTTGGGACGGTGTTGGGTGAAGTTTTAGGAGTTGATACTGGTAAAAGTAAAGGGAGAGTTATTAATAAGAACCAAGTGAAATCCAAAAATCCCAAAGACAGAAGTAATAAGGAGGACATCAAAAAAACTAGAGAATCATTACCAGCATATAAAGCGAGAACATCTTTGCTACAAATGGTGAGGGACAATCAAATTTGTATCATTATTGGTGAGACTGGGTCAGGTAAAACAACCCAGTTAGCCCAGTATTTGTATGAAGCGGGTTATACGGGTGATAATAAAGTCATAGGTTGTACTCAACCTCGTCGTGTGGCAGCAATGTCTGTAGCAAAACGTGTCTCGGTTGAAATGGGTGTCAAACTAGGGAGAGAAGTTGGTTATTCTATCAGATTCGAAGATAGAACTGGCTCTGATACAAGAATTAAATTTATGACGGATGGTATACTACTGAGGGAATTTTTATTGGATCAAAACCTTGAAAAATACAGCTGCATCATTATTGATGAGGCTCATGAAAGATCATTAAATACAGACGTCCTATTAGGGTTGTTGAAGGTATTGGTCACAAAAAGACGTGATTTGAAGGTAATTATTACTTCTGCAACAATCGATTCAAAGAAATTTTCTAAATTTTTTGGTGGTATTCCAAAATTTACCATACCTGGTAAGACATTTCCTGTGCAGATTATACATACCAGTGGAACTGTCCCTGATTATGTTGAAGCAGCTGTTTCTCAGGCTATAAGAATTCATCTTACGAATGATATATCCAGTGGAGATGTTTTGATTTTTATGACAGGTCAGGAAGATATTTTAACCATCATTGATTTAATTAAAGAAAGATTGGTGGAACTATATGGAAAAAAATATGGGATATCTACATTTGAAGAAGTACAAGATATTGAACTTTTTCCAATCTACTCTGCTTTACCAGCGGAAGTTCAAAATAAGATTTTTCTGGACTTAGAGACTGGGAAACGTAAAATTGTTGTTAGTACAAATATTGCTGAAACCTCTCTAACAATTTCCGGTATTAGGTATGTTATTGATTGTGGCTATTCAAAGTTGAAAGTTTACAATCCAAAAATAGGTTTGGATAGTTTAGCTATTACACCTATTTCGATCGCCAACGCTAATCAAAGATCCGGTAGAGCTGGTCGTACAGCACCAGGTATCGCATATCGATTGTATACTGACGAGACAGAGATGGATGATATGTATGTGCAGACAATCCCAGAAATCCAAAGAACTAACCTAGCAAATACAGTCCTCTTACTAAATTCTTTGAATGTGAAGAGTGTTATGGAATTTCCATTTATTGATCCACCTCCAAAACAGACTTTGATGGCCTCTTTGTATGAACTTTGGTTCCTGGGTGCTCTCAATGACTATGGTAGATTGAGCCAGCTGGGGAAAAATATGATAAAATTCCCACTTCAACCATCATTATCCAAAGTGCTTCTGCAAGCTGTTGATTTCGGTTGTAGTGACGAAATTCTGACTATAGTTGCGATGTTATCTGTTCCCCAAGTATTTGATAGACCAAAAGAAAGACAGGAAGAATCAGATAATGCCAGAAAAAAATTCTTTGTTCCAGAATCAGATCACTTGACCTTGCTCAATGTTTATACACAATGGAAGAATACCAAATATTCCTCTGCATGGTGCTCAAAGAATTTCTTACTTTATAAGTCTCTGTTAAGGGCGAAGGATATCAGATTACAATTAATGAAACTTATGAAAAAGAATAAGCTTCCTGTCAAATCAGCTGGAACTGATTTAGTGAAAGTTAGGAAATGTATCTGTACTGGATTTACTCAGCAGGCTGCTAGACTTTCAGGTCTATCAAAATATGTTCACCTACGTACGGGGATGGAACTAAAATTGCATCCTACAAGTGCATTGTTTGGTCTAGGAGATTTGCCTCCGTATGTAATTTATCATGAGATGTTAATGACTGAACAGGAATATATTTGTTGTGTGACTTCAGTTGATCCATTCTGGTTAATGGAACAGGGAGGTTTGTTGTATGATATTGAATTGATAAAGAACAGAATAAAGGTTAGTAATCTATTAGGTGAGGTTGAGGACCTAAGTGAGACTTCAAAACAAGATGAATTTTTGCAGGAAAAAATTGATATTATTAACAATTCAAGGATTCAGAGGATAGACGCCTTAAAGTTGGCTCAAGAAAATGCCGGCAAATGGATTAATGCTAGGTCTGTAAATTCGTTTCAAACTCAAGATCAAACACGTCCAAAGATCAATGCCAAATTCTTCAAACGCAGAAGACCTTTATAGAAAAGTATCTATATCCATTATTTATATATAGACTTTTTTTTTTTTCAATAATGGCTAATATTTACGAAGGTCTTTGTAAATTTATCATTAATCATGGATTCGTATGTATTAAATTTTATTCATTAATTTATTTCCACACACTATTGGAAAAGCTATCTACAGTATTATGAAACGAATTCTGAAATCCACTAAACATTTCACACTCGGCTTGTTCATAGATTTGCCTAGCCTTAGGTAACCAGTTTTGCATGTTTTCAATTCTTCTACTACTTGCTGGATGCGTACTCAAGAACTCGAAGTTAGTGCCATGCATTGTTTTCTGTTCAAATTCTGTCATTCTCTGCCATAGTTTAACTGATTCGTCTGGGTGGAAACAAGCTCTTGACATCACCATAAGACCTATATAATCAGCTTCAGTTTCCATTTGCCTTGATGCAGGCATTCTCAAGAAACTATCCAGTAACAATCTGTTCACACCTTCAGTTCCGGTAATTGTGTACATAATTATACCTATCAGTGAGTAGATGGGTGCTTTGGATAAGTTTTCGGCAGTATGTCTTGCCAATTGATGTGCAAACTCATGTGAAAGTACTGTGGCTATACCATCTTCATTTTTGCAAATGTTCAACATAGAGCTGAAAATGAAAACTTTCCCATTTGGTAATACAAAAGCATTGGGTGGCGCTCTTGGGTCATTAACGATATGTATCTTCCATTGGATATCCTTTATCAAATCACTGTCCACACCAGGTTCTTTCATAGCAGCGTCAACAATCCTACTAAATATACCTTCTACTTTGCGAGTCAATGGATGATTCTCTGGGATAATGTGTCCCCTTGTCTCGTTGATTATAGATTTGTAGCTGTATTGGCCTATCCTGCGCTCCAACGATGGTGACACCCATATAAACCGGGTTCGATCGCTTATTGGTGCTTTCTCCAAATGTGTCACATAAAATACACCTCCAAGTCCAAATGTAACCATCAAGTATCTTCTCCCAGACTTATCGAAGAGCAACTGGGTGAAGTTGGGACTGTTTCTGTTGTCAAACCTTCTGTAAGTAGCATATAACCGATGCTGTGAACCAATATTCGGTTGAAACCCTTTATTATACTTTAATGCTCGAAAGAGCGGCCTAAATTGCTTGAACATATTATCTGTGCCAGTGTTAGCCTGTTGTGATTAGTAACATGACTCTGAAGCTTATAGCTTAGGTGATGATATACTGCATTGAGATGATGTCGGGCGACGTTCGTTGTGATTTCAAAGAAAATGGTAACTTGCGATGGACCAATGAAAATAAAGGAGAAATGCTTATAGCTACATAGAGAATTGTCTTAATACATATTATTGTTGGATATATAGAAATGAAAAATAAAATTCTGTTAAATTAATAAAGATCATGTAAACTTCTTTTATTCGATTTTTGAAGAGTGTGTTGCAATAAAAATACTTTCTAAATCTCGAAATCAGGTTCTGGAATAGCACTTGGTTGTTGAGTAGCAACACCTTGGCTTTTCAGTTCTTGGTACCTTTGCTTTGTCTTGAAATATAATAGCCAAGCTGTCAATGTGAAGATCAATAACGTAACTAGAATACTCACTATGTCGAATATTTTGGAACCAGTGGAATCACTTTCTGCAAGACTCTTGACTCTAGATCCAATGAACAAGTAAATAAGAAGTTTAGGAGTGGTGATAAGGTTTGCAATTGTGAAATTCTTGACGGAGATACCGTAAATACCAGCTATGGCACCATTAGTCAATGAATAAGGAAACGGGCATAGTCTTAAAAGCCCTAACATCCAATAACTATTATCCTCTTGTAATATTGACGCCAATGCCTCAAATCTTTTATTCATATGCACCAACTGTTCTGCCCTAGAATGTAGCAAGTTCTTAAACACATAGAACGAGGCAACAGAACCTGCCACGGAACCAATCCCGAGAACAATGAAACCGTGGAATGACACTCCGTATATTAAACCAGTGGCAGTGGACAAGAAAGAATAACCAATCATTGGAGGGAATGCAACGAAGAATAGCAGGAGTATTAAAATAAAATTGGTAGATTTCCGGTCGTGTAAATCCTGTGACATTTCAAGAAGCTTTGCTAGCACTTTCTTATGGAATATTAGCATCAAAAGACCTAATACAGACACACACAGACCAAAGAGTACCACTACTACTTTCTGCCACGTTGGTAAGCTATTAAAATGGTCAATTGCACGGTATACAGTTCTCTTTGCAGTGTGTATCAATCGTTCTCTTGGAGTCATGTTATAGAGATTAAGGTAATTAGTATCGTCATCATCGTTTTCATCAATTCCAAGACCACCAAACACAGATTTATTGGGCAAATTACTAGTAGGTTCATTAGGGAAAGTCTCTAGGTCTTCATTAACAAAGTCATCATCATTTCGATTCGAAGCTGTCCTAGCCTCATATGCTTCACTCATCTCAGTTCTTCTATTTTTTTGGAGTATTCCAAAGAGGATGATTGTGTATAATGATAATGTCTCAACTATAGCTTTATTATACAATATCTGAATAATCAGTAAAATGAACTATCAAGAAGTAAAGTGCAAGTAGTTAACAGTCTGTTCCCTTATTTGCCCGAGAGAGCGAAAAAAAAAAATGTATGAAAAATGTGTATAAAAATAGAAAATCTGGTGAAATCATAGAAAGAAACAAATTAAAAGTAACAATTTATATTGTCCATATAATTTTCTATATAATATTATCAAATTTACTTATGTACTTAAAAGACATGTAATGGATGCTAAATAGCTTAATGTCATTTCTTTTTTTTTTTGGGACTGGTGTCGATGCTGGAATATTAAAAAAAAACGGTTTGAAAGTGCTAAAATGAAATGTTATTTCAGCTTGTAGTTTCTGGGTCAGTTGAAGCGGAGGAAGTTGATTCTCCTAGTGAAATACTATTACTTCTACTTCTTAAAGATGTGGAAGTAGACCCTGATGAATTTGAATGCTTTTGTATGGGGTGACGCACTGCACGAGGGGAGCCTCCAACTGAAGAAGATTGGTTCTGAAGGAGAATTTTCCTGCGGTTGTCGGAGATGGGTGGACTTGATATCTTGTCCTTCCTTAACCTCTTGGATTCGTGTTTTTGCAAAGATGAACCAATGTAATGGAGCTTCTCGGTACTGTTATGACGGTAATGGCGACTCTTGATATTCTTTGGTATTCTCTCATGTTTTAAAGGTTCAAAACTGGAGCCAGAAAATGATTTAGCTTTATGATTATGATTATGTTTATTGTTTGATATCTCGGATTTCCTTCTTCTATGTCTTGCCGATAATGCAGTAGTGTAGGCACTGAAGTTTTCAGATGAATGTTGGTGACTTGAGACATTCTTGTCAGAAAGTAATGAGAGTGATTTGGCAGACTCTGATTCGAGCAGGTTGTCATCTAGTACATTGCTCTCTGTGCGGTCTTTGCTACCAGCATTTTGGATCAATCCTATTGGTATGTCGGAAAATTGTAGTGGATTTCTAATCGAAGATGACACAATAATTTTACCTTTCAAGAACGAAATTGCTTTATCTAATGCAAATTCCTGTCCACAGTGGTTTTGGATAATAGATATCTTAGGCCAAGTTGCTTGGGCACCATTCGTAATTTCCCTTAGAATAAAAGCACTGGTAGGGTTACATATCAGATCTGTGGAACGTAACAAGGTGACCATTTCCGGTAAAATAGTTATGTCACCTGAGTACTGTTGTGACAACACCGATCTCGCTTTCAGTAACAAGTTTTTGGCAAATCCTAGTTCACTTCCAACCTCAAAAAGATGTATTAGCTCGTTTGAAACAAACTTGTAAACACTAGATAAATTTTGTTTTAAACGTGCGCTGAATTCGTCTTCAATTTCACCGCCGACACAAGAGACAGATAATTTTAGAAATGGGAAAACATGAATGTTTACTTGGCAAGCAATGATGTGATCGATATTGAACATTTCGGAAAGCCTAGAAATTGGCAAATCATTATCAACAGAACCATCCACAAACTTGACAGATGCACTACCAGCCCATTCCCTGACTTCACCTGTAATTGGATCCTTTTCGTATAATGGACTGGAGGGAAATATAGCAGGTAAAGAACATGATGCACACACTGCTGACCAGATTAGAACATTCGGAGCAGTTAAATTGTTTAACAATCTAGGTTGTTCAAATAAGGTTGCACCTGAGACAGGAATGTTTAGGATCCTTCCTGTTCTGTTATAAGCCTCTCTAAAAGTCATATCACCGAGAAATCCGATTACGGTCTTTGCCAGTTGTTTATTATCAAACCATGTACCATCTTTGAAAAATCTCGAAATTTTGATTAACAAGTTTTCACCTTCTGATTTCTGCTTGTCATCTTGGAAAATGTTAAAGTCTTGAGAGACAATCCGTTCTAATAATTCGGGGATTTCCTCCTTATGACGAACACACAAAATACTTGCTACAATAGCGCCTGCGCTACTACCACTAATTACCCTTGGTAGTAAGTCCAGTTCAAAAAGGGTCGCAAGAACGCCAATATGAAATAAACCAAAACTACCTCCTCCACTTAAAACCAGAGCCGTTCTACCTATATTTCTTCTTGTCTGCTGTAATATACCTAAAAGATACGTATCTTCTAAATCTGAGTGCAACAATGCCTCTAGGCATAATTTAGACTCGGTAACATATTGATCAATCAGTAACTTTGTTCCAACATGGGAATGCCTATAAAGATTGACACTGCCCATGTTACCCAAATTTCTAATCCAATTTGTTCTGATTAGATACAAGAGATTAGAATAGTCATTGTTCAGTCTAAGTTCTCTCATCTTTTCAGTGACATTTTTTATGAGGGCATAGTCATACAACGAGGATTCTGTAGTTTCCTTCCATTTGTTTGTGTTTGTAAGTTCATCTAATTTGAGACTAGCATATTTCCATTCTTCATACGATAATGCTAGTTTTTTCTTCCGCAGATATCTTTCTATCAATTCTTTTTTATCATAATCGCCAACAAAAATATTGTATATTCTTCTTTTAAAGCTAAAAAAATACGAGTCAAGCAATTCCTTGTAGGATAGATTACCTTGTAAATGCTCCTCTGTGTCATCTGGTGGAACTTCTTCAGCCACTCGATACTCAAATTTGGTGTCTTGTTCATCTCTATTCATAGTATCGTATGGGAAGTAATCACCTACATTAGACATCAGTGGATCCATCACAGTTTCTGTATCCATAGTATCTAGACTACTATGCCTCGATTCTTTCTCATTTTTGAAAGTATAATTCTGTAGTTCTTTGTTAGTCTCAGACGGAAATTTCGGAGATAATTCTAGTTGTTCTTTTTGTGATTCTGGTTCTTTTCTTAACAGGTACTTATAGTATCGTTCTATCAGAGGTTGTGTAAAGGCCTTGTGTGGACTATCATCATCAATCCTATCGAATTCCTTGTCATCTTCTATCAGTTTAGACAAATCATCAAAGGATGACTGCCTCTCGTTAATATAACGTTTTAAAGTTCTAACATGAACCGGCATGTGTGACTAAAAAAAAAAATAATGAAGTAGTGTGTGTGTTGTATAATTTTTTGTCCCCCTTTATGATAAAGCGTTGTTATTAATTACTATTATTATTTCTTAACTTCAGTCACTACTATTGAATAATTCGGAATAAACCTCCATAAGAAGTGATGTTTTTGTTTTTTGTTTTTGTTTTTTGTTTTTGTTTTATAGGTTCTTTTTATCTTGTCGGTCTCAAATCTCCAATTTATTACAAAAATAAAAAAAAGTCCTTATTTTTATTTTTTTTAATTCTGTTGTTTAAATCACAAAACAGAAAATAATCAAGTAAATAAATAAGATATTAGTAACCTCTATCACAACTCCTAAAACAGGAAAAATGTCCTAAAAAACCAAGCACATATAACCCTCGAATTCAAAATATTATTCTTTTTTTTTTTTCTTCAATATGAATAAAATAACTCAGAGCAACAATTAATTCAGTATTATTCCCGTAGAACCTGTATTTCGGAAAATACAGCATATCTACATCTACCCAGCAAAAAAAAATGAAAATGAACCCTTTTGTAATTCCGCCCCGCCCCCCACAGAGCTGCCTTTGCAAAATTGCAATCACACACACACACACACACAAAAATTAAGACTTACCCTGCAAACTCAACAATTTTTTTTTATTACGGTCATAGTTTTTATTAATTCCTTTAAGGGGGTATTTTGGTAGACAAAAAACACCGAAAACGGAAAAAAGGCGTAAATCCTTTTTTAACATTTCCCCTCGCCGCTTCGTCCTTATAAAAAAAAGGGAAAACTTCAAAACCCGTAGAATTGTCACGTGAATGTTCTATTTTCGTTTTAGATAACCAAGGTGGTATAATGATTAATCTGGGAGAATACCACTCTTCCTATTGATCAGTTTGTATTCCTGAAGTAATGTGGATATGCATTTCTGTATTTGTTTAATATGCTGTACATATTTTAACGTGATAAAAATAATTGGAATATTTATATTTTCTTTTTAACATTTTGTTGATAAAGTCATTGTGGAAAAGAGACCGATAAAACATTTCACCTGATTTCAAAAAACAAACAAAAAAAGATAGGAAAAATAGATAATACATGGGTAATATATAGGTTAAATTGCGGTTACACCTGTAAATTCTACTACATTTCTCACAATTTTCAGTCTAAAAAACCCTGTCACTATGCTAACAGAAAGAAAAGATTTTTTTTTCTTTTAACCGCCGACTTAAAAAATAAAAAAAAATAAAGGACTGGGAAAGAAAAAGAAAGAAAAAATATACACTGTACGAAACTGAAACGTTTGTGTTTTAGGATTATATGATGTTGATTTAGACGTTGATGTTGATTTAGACGTTGATGTTGATTTAGACGTTGATGTTGATTTAGACGTTGATAAGACTATAAGTCCGTACACTACACTACAGGATTGCTACAGTCCCGTAATGCCACTGTTATTTCCCATACTACTATTGATACAAGAAAAGATTACAAACGAGGACCATCTATTTTTTGTATTATTTTACATTTATATGTAAACAGCTGTTGGCATAATATTGTAAAATAAAACAGAGTAAACAAGAATAAATTGATTAAGCCATGCAGCACAAATATTTTCCTATAAAGCATAAAACAGCTGTTATCATACTCAGAGGCAACCATCCTTATCAAATCATCGCCTTTTTTCAAACACCCCACCCCCACACACAACAAGCAATATATTGCCAAGGTATTATAATACTACTCACAATATCATCTACGATTTCCTCCTTTCCCCCTTCCCTTCCTCGGATTCCTAAAATGGAATCTTGTTGATAGTACAGGTCTCGATGCATTGTAATATATTTCTTTAATTTGATTTTTTTGGCGTTTTTGTTACCGTTTCAGCTATATTTTTCCCGTTTTCAGCCACCAGCAATGTTTTTTTTTCTATTTTTTTTTTTTCGCGTTTTCAATTTTATTGATCGTCACTGCTTTTTTGTTCTTTAAAACTATGGGTACTTACACAGAAAGAGACGCAGCATACATTGGAGGGGGGGTAGGGGAAGAGTGTAGAAATTGAAAATTCCTTCTGTCTCTTTCTGTACATTATTTATGAAGGGGGTCCATATTTGGGAATAATTATGCTGACGTGTTTGTACGTGGTCTTCTTTGTGGATGTCAAAGATGAAGAGGGAATGATAAATACAGAGGAAGAAAAGTAGTGGTCTTGGGTTAAGTGAAAACAAACAAAAAATTAAAAAAGAAAGCAATGTGCATCACATTTTAAAATACAGATAGTAATATTGTCTTTTGTGTTTTTGTTCAAATTTTTTTTTGGGAAAAGGGAATGGGAAATATATCAACAAACATAATCAAAAAAGGAATATATATCTGGAATAGTTTTTTTTTTTGATCTTTTTTAGTTCTTTATTCCCATAAAGAAGTAACGGCAAAGGGTGTGAGTTTAAAGAAATAAAGACAGGACCTTTTCATTAAGATAGCTGCATCATTTTGTTTTTTTTTTAAGAGAAGAAGTTAATTAAGTTGAAACTAGAATCAAAAAAAATAAGAAAAGTACGCGTTATAAGTCTCATTAAAATAAAAACAAAACAAAACCAAAAACAAATATAAGAAAAAAAAGATGTACAGTTCTATGTATGGTTCTCCATTTCCAAAGTTGAATCCTAATGTCAGGTATAAAACTGCTTTGGAGAGAGCAGGGTTTGATGTTAACAGTGGTTCGAAGAGAGTTATTTCTGGTTCTTCTGTAGCAGCTCCAACTCCAAAAGCCAAGAGTCCACCCTTGAAGCAATCTATAAGTCCAAATGCTACTAGTCCGCCAAAAATACAAGCGCAACCAGTCACATCGGAAAGTAAGAAACCTAACGTTGCTCATTCCTCTAATGAATTAGAGTCCACTATACAGTCACAAAGACAGAAACCTGACATCCTGGCAATTGATGATGATTTACCACAGAATCCTTACGCAACAAAAACAGCTAAGAAACCATCTCCACCAACATCTTTGCGTAACTCCAACAATTCAAGGGAATTTAAAGACGGAACTAACTCTGTGCCATCACCAGAACAAAAATCTGTACATCCAATTACAACTCCGCAACAAGGTATTCCTCAAGGCTTGCCTCAAAGTAATACACAGAGTAAACAAGACATACAACAAGTTCAACATGGTCAACCTGCTGTGGATCCTTTGCTGATCAACCCAATAGAAAAGAGTTTCCAAATGCTTACACAAAATGATACTTCTATGAGCCTAAACTCGAACACTAGCGAGGAGATAGATAGAAAGTCGAATATTTTGGACAACAATTTTGGTAACAGCGACTATGGTGAAGAAAGAGAAAATTCTGACTTCCTGCCAGAGATGGAGCCTCCCAGAAGGTCCTCTCTAAGGGAATCAAATCCAAGCCAGAAAACAAATTCCAGAGACATTGAAGATGACATTGACGCTGATTTAAACTTTGAACCTGAAGTAAGTCTTGGTAATGGTGATCATGATGACATTTCAGACACTGAAAGTTTAGAATTTAATCCAAACGCCGATCTCAGCGCTCATTTGGATGATGATGAAGAAGAAGCACCTATAGACTACGGCAAGGATATTAACCTAAATGATCCATTAGAAGAGGACTTGGAGGACTTCACCAGAGTAAAATCACTAAGATTAGGAGATGATATCGAGGACGTACATTCCCTAAACCATACAGATAGCCCACCCCAACAATTTGTAGAATTGAAAAGTAGAACATTCCAAAGAGTCGGTGATCCACAGGATAACAAGGACAATGACTTTGATGATGATCACTTTGACAACTCACAACCTGTAACGACTACTAACCTACAAGTTGAGAAGCTTATTGCCCAATTGGACGATGTATCTCTTTCAAGAGATGCCGAAATCAATGCCCCTGGAAGTCAGGACAACACTGTATTGGGAACAGTTCCACACCCTGGCTCCGGTGACATCGAGAGAAACCAGAGCAGATTCAAGAAATCCAGTGCATACCTTTCAGGATTCCCAATGGAGCTCAACAACAACATTGAAAAAACCACCTCAATTGGTCAAGGTGTGATTCCTTCTAATAGATCCTCAAATTCATCTCAAAAGTCTGACCCAAGAGCAAACTCCAACACTATCTCACCTGGCAATGGTACTCCTGTATTTTATAAATTCAACCAACCTTCCCCAGGTGAATTTGGCTCTGTGGAATCCTTAAATAACTCACAACACAATCATGTTCTCCAAGAAACTCCATCAAAGGTAAATAAAGGTACAGACATAAAGGACATCCAAGTACCTTTACTTATAACCGAAGATTGCTCAGATAAAGATCATGAAAAGACGCCAGAAATCAAATATCCCCCAGGAGAAGGCCCCTGCAGGAGATGTAAACTAGAAATCGATGGGAAGAGAATCTATTCAAGAAAGAACAACGAACTATCGGGCCAATGGCATCGTGAATGTTTCCAATGTACAAAATGTAGCACAACCTTTAGTAAAACTGTTCCTTGCTACATCCTCAATGATCAGATTTATTGTCAAGAACACTACCATCAAGAAAACAACAGTATATGCCGTGTTTGCAATAAGTTTATCGAAGGTGAATGTCTAGAGAATGACAAAATAGAGAGATTCCACATGCACTGTCTAACATGTGTGTTGTGCAAAAAGATAATAACTAATGATTACTACATATTCAATGGTGAAGTACCTCTCTGCGCAGAACACGACATAGAACAGTTACTAAATGAAGGATTGATGGGAGACGCATTGACTGCAAGTGATACAGACACCAAGAATACACTATCTAGAAGAAGAACACGTCTAATCAATTTTACCTAAGATGAGAAAACAACCAAAACAAATACAATTCAAATAATGCATTTATTAAATTAAAACTACAACTTTTAATTTTTTTTAATTGTCTTCAGCCTTTCTTTGAGGGCTATAAAGGCAAAACTTGTTTCAATATAAAAGAATGGAAAGAAACTCAGCAGCATCGGAATATATATGTGATAATATATAGACAACAATTACAAAAGATAACACTATTTTTGCATAAAGATATACAAACTCCGGATGAATATTATATATTTCAAGTAGTACTGATCTTTATCAAAGCAAGGGTAACATTCGCACGGCGGAATGCAAATCCTCATCGCGTTAACGCGTCTTAGTAAATCGTTTTGGAGAGAGAAAGAGATTGTTACCACGTGATAATTGGCTAATACTGTCATGACTGGGTGTTGTATTAGGTGCGGTACAGATGTTTGGGTGCGGTCGTATACATATCGTCACTTGCCGTTTATGGTAATATATATATATATAAAATATAACAAAATAAAGGGTACCCTCACCTGAAACAAATTTGGCTTTTTTTTTATTTTTTTTTGATCTGGATGGAAACATGGGTATAAATAGGCTTGAAAGGTTAAATTTTATTTCTTCTCTTCTCTATACCTTAATTTGTTAATTATTACATTATCAATTTTTAGACAAGTTAAACAAAGTCTTATATATTTTAAGCAATTAATACACAACAAAGAAATCAAAAAATGGGTAAGAAGTACTACGCTGTCCAATACGGTAGAAACGAGGGTGTTTTCAAGAACTGGGAAACTGCTCAAGCTCAAACCAACGGTTACAGTGGTAACGTTCACAAGAGTTTCAACAACTATTCTGATGCTCAACTATTTGCTAACAGAGCTGATGGTTACGGTAATGGTCAAGGTCTACCAAAGTCTATGACCAACCCAAAGAACTAAATGATCTTTACTTGCTATATGATTTAATGATAAAAAAAGAGATAGCTTATAAAAAATAAATAAAAAAAAAAATTGATAAGATCTTAGCTGTTTTTTTAGTATTATTGATAATTTTTTTTTTCAATCTTTTATATTTTTATTAGTTTACAGATGTTCACATATATATTATGTAACATATACTTTTGATTATACTATAATTGATAAGTGCTATTCATATGATAAATTTATGGTAAAGAATAACTTATTAGTTTCGAGATAGTTTACAGAGAGTACAAACAACAAAACAGCATTCTATATTAGGGGAGGGAGGCTACCTCTAACCCTGTTACTGAATTGAAAGTTTGTACCTAATTTTTCATTCATTATTATTTTTTTGGTTCTTAGTTTCTTTTTTGTAGTTGCGCAATGTTCTTAGTCAGTGAACTTGTAAGAACCGCTGGCCATGGTGATGGAACCACCTCTGTAAGAACCACGCTTCATCTTATTTTTGTTCTTGGTGAAATCCTTACCTCTAACTCTACCCAATTTTTCATTAGCCATCTCACCCCAAGTACCAGCAGCACCCTTGTAAGTGTTATCAGTCAACTCCCACGCCTCAAAGGAGATCTTCTCTCTTTCCACTCTGGAGAAATGTCTTCTTTGACCTTCCTTGATCTCATCCGTACCAGCTGAGATGTTCAGTTTCTGTTTCTTCTCCTTTGGCTCTTCAGACTCAGAACTTTCCTGCTTCTCGCCTTCATCAGACTTCTTTTCCTCACTTTCTTCTCTAGACCTCTTTTTGTCATCTTCCTTCTCAGACTCAGAATCGCTTGAGGAAGAGTCACTGGAAGAAGAAGAAGAAGAAGAAGAAGAAGAATCAGAATCAGAATCAGAGTCTGAATCACTGGAACTGGAACTAGAACTAGAGCTGGAACTGGAGTTAGAGGAATCAGAGTCGGAGTCAGAGTCAGAATCGGAACTAGAATCACTGGAACTAGAGTCACTAGAAGACGAAGAACTAGAGGACTCAGAATCACTAGAGCTAGAGCTTGAGCTAGAGGAAGAAGACTCAGAATCACTAGAACTGGAACTAGAGGAAGAAGAATCAGAGTCAGAATCAGAATCAGAATCACCAGAACTAGAACTGGAACTAGAACTGGAAGAACTAGAATCAGACTCGGAATCACTAGAACTGGAACTAGAAGAAGATGATTCAGAATCACTAGAGCTAGAGCTAGAGCTAGAGCTAGAAGAGTCAGAATCAGAATCCCTTGAACTGGAACTATCAGAATCACTTGAAGATGATGATGAAGAAGAAGAAGAAGAAGAAGAAGACTCAGAGTCCGATGCTGAACTCTCCTCTTCCTTCTTCTCCTTCTTACTCAATTTAGGTAATTTATCCAATTTCTTATCCTTAACCATTGTATTATATTTCCTTGTTTGTTATTTTGTACCACAAGAAGATAAACAACTATTTTTCTCTCTTTTTCCAACTTAGCAAAAAAGTATATTTAACCGTTATCACACAATATAGCTCATCTCATCGCTTTTACCAAAAAAAAAAAAAAAAATTTTTTTCTTTCCTGTGTTTTGGTAATTTTTCACTCCCACACACACACACACACTCACACAGAGATACACGCACACACACACAGTAGCAAAAATTTCCAACTCTTAAAAAAAAAAAAAAAAAAATTAAAAAATTGAAAAAAAAAAAAATTTTATAAAAAAAAAATTTCCAAGATTCGAGAAATTTCCTAAAACGGACAAAAACTACCACCCACTCTCTCTCTCCACCTCCCCCATTTCCCCTTATAAATAAAAGAAAGGAAGGAAAACATTACCCTGATAGTATGTGTGCATGTGATATATACGTTCCATATGATATATAGACAAAATGAAAAGGATGGATGGATGGATGGAATTGGATGGGGGGGGTGCGTGTGTTAAGGGGTGTAAGAGGAAGAATTATTTTCTCCTGATAGGGTTGTGTTGAAAGTGTGTTGTATGTCATACTATAGTAAATTACAGTAATACAGTAATACAATATTTACAATACAGTAATACAGTAATACAATAAGTACAATGCAGTAATACAGCACAAACATCTATCAAAAAAAAAAATAAATAATTAAAAATACAATCTTATCTAATCTACAAAAGGTACCAAATATTCCGATGGAAATCAATTGACAAAAAATCAGCAATAAAAAGTACAATACCGAGATCAATTGAGACTATCAATACAACAATATCTAAATCAATACAACAATCTCGACACCGTTACAACAATTCCGACATCAACAATGGCTCTCTTATCTTATCTCTACTCCCCCCCCCATAGGAAATAATAAAAAAAAAGACAACCCAGAGAGAGAGAGAATAGTCCGGTGTATGTGTCTCTTGAGTTGTGGCTTTCAAGAAACAACCACCCCTTCCTCCCTCAATTACCATTTTCTCAAAACAGCTATGACTCAAGATAAACTGACACATTCGTTCTACGGAGATCCTCTCTGATACACCTACTCCAACTTGTCACAATTTTTTGTTTGTTTTATCCCAACTTTGTCCCTGTGTGTGTGATGTACATTCCTTGAAATGTATCTCTCTCTCTATCTCTCTCTTTTCTTTCGGTATCCGAATCCCGGTACCGGTGGAGAAATAACTTTGTTAGCCACACTATGAGAAAGATAAGATATGGACGAGAGAGTACAAGAAAGAAAAAAAAAAAATGTGTCACGGACCAACGGTAGGTATACCTGTCCAGGACATAGAACCATCCATAGCAGCCATCCACCACCACCACCCCAATTATATGTCATACCCCCTTCCCTTTACCCAATTGGAGAAGAGAGAAGAAAAAAAAAAAAGCGAAATCGGGTATCTCTTAACCACCCCCATCCCTAGAACACTCCGTAGACATTAACATGAAAGAAAAAAACCCGAATCCGATAATTCGTTTCCCCTTCTCCCTCACGTATAGAGAACCACATAACGAGCAAAAACGCGATAACAACACAGAAAAGATTCTATGTTCTTTATGTCCCGCGGAGATTCCTACGCACAATTACCCCACCCCGTATATTAAGAGAAAAAATACAGAGAGAGAGAGAGATCTCTCTCTCTCCAAGTAAGAATCTATCTTTTTTTTTGTGTGTTCTTTTTTAAAACTGCAAATCCAATTCGTACTCACACAGACACACCCGTAGCTTAACCCCAGATCAGCATGGTATACGAGATAAGAAAAAAAATTTTTTTAAAAAAAAAATTTTAAAAAAAGCAACTTTTTTCTTTGAACCACAACAGCCACAGAAGCTACATAAACACACACAAACACGCGTACACACGTAATACTTCCACAAAAAAAAAAGAAAGAATTGCTTTTTTTTTTGTTATCTTCTTCATTGTGTGTGAATGGGTATCTCGATGTGATGACACATATGTGCGGGGTGGTCTATGCATTACTTTCTCTCTCCTCTATAATTCCAACTTCTTCATTTACCCTTGTGACACAAAAACCAGGATGTAGATTGTGGTCCCAACACGAAGAAATCCACGCACACATCCCTCCAAGAGACCCATTAACGCAGTGACACAATTTTTTTTTTCTCTCTCACTCCTCTCCCTCCATTGAGAGATAACGATATTATGGGAAAAATACCGCTACATCTACGGGTGTTTCTAAGTGTGGGGGACTGGGGGTGGATGTGTGAAGGAAGGAGTATTGTGTGAGAGAGAGAGATGGGATTTTTTTATGGTGATGACGAATTCTTTCTTACTCACACACACACAAATATTATAACAATTTTTTTTTTCTCTTTCTCTTAAAGAAACTATCTCCTTCTCCTCTCCCTTCCGTTTAATATATAACAAGGACGGATTTCCTCTTTTTAAAGTAAATTTCTATTCTCTCTCTCTCTCATCTCTTCCAATTTTATTTTCATTATAAGTATTATAAATAATACAAAAAAAACCAAATCAAAAGAAAAACTTTTTTTTCTCAAAAAAAGGTTTTGTTACCATAAATAACAAAACAAAAACAACAACACTAAAAAAACCCATTTTTTTTATACAATGCTAAATCGTTTCCTTTCCAAGTCGGGAAGTGGTGACGAGAAGAACTCTACTACTGTAGAAACTCAGAATGTCTCTAAGGACAATGACTACTCTGTTGCAGACAACTCTTCTAAGGAGATCTACGAGATTGAGAACGAGGAGTTGATAAACCAGAGTGGCTCTAATGACCCCGTTCTTCACGAAGATGATGATTTCGAGGCTCCTACAGAGGAGGAATTACAGACGCTGAGACATGTCGCCGGTACTATTCCTCTTAGATGTTGGTTGATCGCCATCGTCGAATTGTCCGAGAGATTCTCTTACTACGGTCTATCGGCTCCATTCCAAAACTACATGCAAAACACTCCACAGGACTCTCCAAAGGGTTTGTTGGGTCTTGACTCCCAAGGTGCTACTGGTCTATCTTACTTCTTCCAATTTTGGTGTTACGTTACTCCTGTCTTCGGTGGTTGGGTCTCTGATACTCACTGGGGTAAGTACAATACTATCTGTGTCGGTGTGGTTATCTATGTCTGTGGTATCTTTATCTTGTTCATTACTTCTATTCCTGGTGTCACCGATAAGAACGGTGGTCTAGGTGGTTTCATCGTTGCTATTATTCTGATCGGTATCGCTACTGGTTTGATTAAGTCTAACTTGTCTGTCCTGATCGCTGACCAGCTGCCAAACAAGAAACCTAGAGTCATTATTACAAAGAAGGGTGAAAGAGTCATCGAAGATCCTAACTTGACTTTGCAAAACGTCTTCATGTTCTTCTACTTCACTATTAACATCGGTTCCTTGTCCGTCATGGCTACCACCGAACTGGAATACCACAAGGGTTTCTGGGCCGCTTACTTGTTGCCATTCTGTTTCTTCTGGATTGCCGTCGCCGTCTTGGTCTTCGGTAGAAACCTGTACATTAGACCTCCTGTCGGTGACAAGGTCATCAACAAGTCCTTCAAGGTTATGTACATCTTGTCCAAGAACAAGTTCGATGTTAACGCTGCCAAGCCATCCTTCCACCCAGAAGCTAACTACCCATGGTCCGACAAGTTTGTTGATGAAATCAGCAGAGCTCTAAAGGCTTGTAAGGTCTTTGTCTTCTACCCAATCTACTGGGTCTGTTACGGTACTATGTTGAACAACTTCGTCACCCAAGGTGGTACTATGGAATTGCACAACTTGCCAAACGATTTCTTGCAAGCCTTCGACTCCATCGCTTTGATTATTTTCATCCCAATCTTCGAAAGATGGGTCTACCCATTCATCAGAAGATACACTCCATTGAGACCAATCACTAAGATTTTCTTCGGTTTCATGGTCGCCTCTGGTTCTATGGTGTGGGCTGCCGTCTTGCAACATTTCATCTACACCAAGGGCCCATGGTACGACCACCCATTGGACCACAAGACTCCAAACCACATCCACGTCGCTTGGCAAATTCCTGCTTACGTCTTGATCGCCATTTCTGAAATTTTCGCTTCCATTACTGGTTTGGAATACGCCTACTCTAAGGCCCCAGAATCTATGAAATCCTTCATCATGTCCATCTTCTTGTTGACTAACGCTTTCGGTTCCGCCATCGGTTGTGCTTTGTCCCCAGTCTCTGTCGACCCTAAGTTCGTCTGGTTCTACACCGGTTTGGCTTGTGCTAGTTTCGTCGCTGGTTGGGTCTTCTGGTTCATCTACTCTGGTTTGAACGACGAAGAAGAAGCCATGAACGCCTTGGGTTACGAACATGACGAGTTCATGTACAAGCACCACTCTGATGACGAAGAAGCTGTCGAAAACGTCAGAAGTCTAAAGTCTGAGAAGTCTTAAATCTTGAACAGAGAAAAAGACAAGTCAGTAACAAAAAAGTAAAGGTGGAAAAAGGAACCGTTGTATCCAAACTCCGAGAAATCTTAGTTTGTTTTTCTTCTTCCTTTCTCCATTTTTATCAATTTCGCTAAAAAGACAAGAAAAAACAAAAAACAAAAAACAAAAACAACCTATATTCCAATTTCTATTCGTTATTATGATATTTTTTTTTTGATCTGATTTTTCAGAAAAAGAGAATAAAAATTATGGAGTTTTAAAGAGAAATAAAAAAGAAGAATTGATTTTCTTTTGCCTATGTATTCGTAAGACTAGGACTGAAATCAATGAAACCCTTTTATTATTGAACTTCTTTATTTCGTTTCTTTTTTTTTTTTATTTTTTTCGCTACAAATATAATAATCTTTCACTTTTTTGGAGACAGTAATCTGCTGATTTGCCATATGTTTTCACATTTATTTTCACTCATAGACCTTCTTGAGAGAGACATGACATGACATACGCTTTTAAACGAACTAATATTATTTTATGTCCCCCGAATAAACTCACCCTTTTAATGATTTCAAATTTATTTTTTGCACCTTACACCAAACATGGAAAGAATTATTATTACGAATAAAAAAAAAAGATTCAGCAACAATTAACAGTAGTGAAAAAGGAAAAAGAAAAATGGACGAAGAAGATTAATGCATATTATTATAATCGTTTCATTTGTGTGATATTATTAACTCACCTTTTTTTAATGACATTGTATCTTAATTTTTCTTCTGAAAATCTAATATTAATTTTTTATTGTATCCACACAAATGTTATCTTTTTTTTTTGCTCCTCTTCATTTTACTTTCTTATTTTTTTATTTATTTTTTATTCCATTTCCGGTTTTTCATGATCAAAGTTTGTATTTTATTTTAGTATCAAATTATTATAGTATCCTCATATATTTAATAAACATTTTTAAAGAACAAAAATTTATTAACTAAAAAACAACAAAAAAATTAATAAAATAGTATCTACAAAATACAAGTATCTTCCTCAAGTCCTTATATATATATATATATATATATATATTGTCTATCACTTAATCAATTATGCACCTTAATGGTACTTACAAGTAATCTAATTAAAAAGGCTCATTGCAAGAAATAATGGAGATACCTTACAACTCGTCTATCAATTGTTTTCTTTCTTTTTCATCAAGTCTTATCAATAAAATAAAAGTAAAATACTTAAGTATCTTCTCACCCTTTTTTATGTCTTGACTCCTCCAGCCCTTTTCTTGTGTACATTTAATGCATGAATTTTATTTTTTTTTTCTCTCGTTAAGATCAAGATTCAACAAGTTTCTTCGACAATTGAATTGAGTCTAGAATCAAGAATGGATTTGCTTGCCTTTAGAACGTTTACTCTTTGTCCTGGTTCTCTACTCCAAATTAAAGATCTTATCATGCCGTTGCGTTTTTTCTTTTCTTTTTCTTTTTTTCTTTTATTTATTTTTCCTATGTGAGTCGTTCTTTGAACCTTACAAAAAAAAAATAAAGTAGGCTTGTTTTCTTTTTTTTATTTACTGTAGAGATCAGTTTTACTTCTATTTACTTTTCCATATATAGAATTGACATTACGCTGTTGGGTAAAAAGCAACAAAACCTATCCGACGGCAATACGTCATTCACGTTGGAGCCAACACATCACCGTTTTCTCCCATCCTTTCCCCCCATCTAAATTTGAGCAATTTCTTACCTTGATACCTCGTGATGAACTGGAACGACTTCGGACATACTCGTTTCCGAACGACAGGTATTATTTAATAACAGCGAACGATGGTATTTGCGTGTTATCGTTATAGACATAAATACCATGAGCATGAATTATTTATAAAGAGTATCTATTGTAATTAGTATCGTAAGAAAGTGGTACATTTGCAAGTAATATTGTAGACAAGTCGTATCATGAGCAGCTATAATTAACATTGCCGTGCATGCATTTCTTGCTACTACTTAAAATAAAAAAAAAAATTAAAAAAAATGATGTGGTAAAAGATACGTTTATATATTCATATTAAAAAGATATATGTGATTTAAAAGATGTAAAGATATAAAATAAATTGGCTTTTTTGTCCTGCAAACAAAATTCTTTGAAGCAAAGGGGGCGAAACCGACTATTTCAACTTCTTCTTTGGACGCAATTGGTTGGTGTGACCACACTTTCTCTTTCTACAGTTGGTAGCTCTTGGTGGCAATCTAGCGTAACACTTACGGCAGACAGACTTTTCACAGTTGTACTTAGAAGCCAAAGCCTTCAAGGATGGTTCAATGATACCACCTCTCAATCTCAAGACCAAGTGTAGAGTAGATTCCTTTTGGATGTTGTAGTCAGACAAGGTTCTACCGTCTTCCAATTGCTTACCAGCAAAGATCAATCTTTGTTGGTCTGGTGGGATACCCTCCTTGTCTTGAATCTTAGACTTGACATTGTCAATGGTGTCAGAAGATTCGACTTCCAAAGTAATGGTCTTACCGGTCAAAGTCTTGACGAAACTATATTAAAAGAGTTTTAAAACACACAGTTTTTTCTTTCATTCCTTCATATTAGAAATTAAAAAAAAGAGGAGGTTTTATATATTATTGTTAGTAAACTTGTTTCTTTCTTTTCTAATCCATTTTTTTTTATGAGAGAGACAACCTGTTGGCAATTCATGCAAGCGTTCTTTTCTTTTCCCCCATTGATCTGTATAATCCATCATAACCTCAAATTTGGTGTTTAAAGTCTTGAACCCCAGATCAAAGAGTCTTTTCTTCTATGATACCCATAGTAAAATCTTCTGGAATCAATAAAAAAACAAACCGTATCGAGCATAATTCTATAATCCCTGATCCACGTTAAAAAATACGATATTGCAGTATCATTATAATTCCATTTGGTATCCTCTATGTCTAGTTTTCTTTATAATCGCTTTGTTTCTGTCATCACACCGTCCATTTCTTACTGTATCTTATATCAACTTCAGTCGTCTCATCATTTTTGAAATGGTAATTATCCTTCTCATATTTGGCACATACATTTGCATTTTTGAACTTTATCCGTGCTTCTGGGTCTTAAAAGATGAGAATAAAATAAATAATATTGAAATTTCAAATAATATTGTTTTAAAGATTATTACCAATAGGAGGAGTGGGGGGTCAACTTTCACTACACTTCCGTCAATTTTTTTTCCCAGTTTTCGCAGACACTGTCCAATACACACACAAACGCACACACGCACACAGCGTGTGTGGCCATAGCCACTGGGAATTACACCACTTTCCCTCTCGCTTGCTACACACACAGTGTTTAGTGAGAACTTGGCTAGGTTCGTCTCAGTGCTCCTCTGCGATTGCCTCTACGAATTGTTTCCGAGTCCCCATCTCCTGGCTGGAAGGAAGAGTTACAGATGCTAGGCAGGGGGGATGGACCGCCCTACATCCCCCTTCCGAGCCTAACCTAGTCTACAAGAGGGGGTGTCTGTCCCTAGCCTCATCCCCGATTCACCTGCTCTCTGCCTAGAACCCTATCAGGTAAGGTAATGTTCACCTCCCTATTAGATTTTCTTTCTCATTTTCCTTTTTTACCCAGCATTATGTCGCTTTCCTCTATCCACATACAGTGATATTTCCTATTTAGGTAGGATATGCAATTACATAAAGAAAAAAACACTTCCCTCAAGAAAAATGTAAAACTTATACCACCCACACACCCAAACAGGGTAATATAACACAGTCACAAAAATAATTACAGTGGTTACCCCGCATTGTAGAGCTCAGATGGCACGAATTTCGTATCCCGGTATCCGTTTGAGTTTTTTTGTCTTTTTTCCTGTTTTGTTTAGGACAATATTCCAGGAATTTTTTAACCTTTTCTTGAAAGAAGGGAAAAAACAACAACAACAACAGAAATAAGAAACATACAAAAACGAAGGTGGGAGAACAAGAGAAACCTGATACTTTGAAAAAAAAAAAAGAGGGAGGACTTGCCGTTGATAAATCTTAATTCGAAATCTTTTTTGGAGAAAAGGAAAAAAAAAACGAAGGTCAATTCTCTCTTTCTTCTTTAAATAAGGATTCCGTCAATTATCAATTGCACTTACAGTGAGAGAAGAATTTTAACGAGATCTGGAACTTGAAATTGACAATTGTTAATATATATATATAAGAAGGGATGGCTGATAATATACAGATCCTGAGTTCTTTTTTGAACTTGGAAGATGGTAAAGTTGAACAATTAGATCAGTCCTTGAAAGATACTCTGCTAGCGAAAGTTGAAGAGTTTTCTAAATTGGAGTCTGACAATTTGAAAGTCAATGTCTTATTGGATGAAATTAAGTCCACTTCGAATGAAAGATACGAAAAATTGAAACAAGAGCTTGATTTGCTAATCAAGGATAACGCGGAGGTTCGTGAAGAAAACAAGCAGTTAACACAGAATGTGATGTCTTTGGAGAGTTCTGATAGACGCCATGGAGAAGATGCCACCAAACATGAGCAGAAGATTTCCAAATTGAATGGTCAAATTATGGAACTTAATGAAAAATCTGCTAAATTGCTCGAAAAATTAGAGAAGAAAGACGCCGATTTGGAAGAGGTGAACAAAACAAATCAAGCTTTGATGTCTGACAATAAAGAACTTAACCAAAAGGTATTAGAACTAGAGATGAAATGTCAAACGTACCAATCACAAGAATTGAGTAAGAAGGCAGAAATTGAGAGAAGTTCACAAGAAGTGCTCCTTCTGAGAAAGAACCAGGAGTGGCTAGAACAAGAGCTGACAAACAAGAACCAACACTTTTTGTTCTACAGAAAGAAAACAGATCTTATGGTTCATGATGCAGTAACAAACCTAGAAAAGGTCAAGAGTGAGTTAAAGATTGAGAAGGTCAACAACGAATTGTTGAACAAGAAAGTTACCGAATTTTCTAATAACCTACAGGTGAAACTTATGGAGAATAAGGATTTAAAAGATATACTAAATGTGGAGAAACAGGAGTTTGAGAAAGAGTTGAAGATCAAAACAAAGTTGATTTCCCTATACGAGGACCAGATCAAGACTCTGGAATCTAATATGAAGAGTAATTTGAAGTCAGCTGAAGAATCGGAAGAAACTAGTTCTGAGCTGGTCAATCAACTAAGAGCTGATCTATCTGCTACAAAGTCTATCCTACAAAAAACTGAAGAAAAATGTTTGAGATTTGAGTCAATGCTAGACAACACTGAGATAAATGACTCATCTCTGAGCGCATCTAACAACGGTTCAAATATATTATCAGACTTCGACTCTCCTGTAAAATCATCTGCAACTTTCAAGAGATTACAAAGCGACATGAATATTCTAAAAAGGAAATTAGTTCAAGAGAAGCATCAAAAGGAGAAACTTCAACATCAAGTAGAGGCATTTGTAGTCGAATTGGAGCACAAGATACCGGTTATCAATTCATTCCAAGAAAGAACTGCTGCTCTGGAGAAAGAGTTAACAGACTCTACTTTAATGTTGGAGCACACCACCAAAGAAAACGAATTAAAGTCAACAGAAGTTCAATCTTTGAAAAAGAAGACAACCGACCTGGAACAAAACATCGGCACATTATTGAGACAAAGAACCGATCTTGCTCATCAAATTCAATTCCTGTTAATAAATATATCTGTGGCGCAAGACCCAACTCGTTTGTTGTCAGAGGAAGAATTGAGGTTCATCAAAAATTTGATCTCAAATGACAACATGGAGAACGCCAATGATTCTCAAAAGGTAATCTCAGAAAGGTTAGTGAAGTTCAAAGATATTGCTGAACTACAAAAGAGAAACAATGAGCTACTTGCAGCCGTTAGAGATCTGGCCCAAAAGTTAGAAGATAATGAGAAGCAACAAAACGACAGAAGCAACAACAATATCGACGAAGATAGCAGTATATTTGCTGAGGCTAAAGAAGCTATTTTAACTCTTGAAGCTGCTAATGAAACCTTAGAGAAGAACTTGCAGATTGTCACCCAGGAGAGAGATGCCTTCAAACTGTTAGTAACTGAAGGAGGTGAAGCGAAATCCAACCCTGATATTTTCCAGGAGAAATACCAAGATTTGAAGACTAAGAGTGACTTTAAGGTCAAAGAACTGGAAGCTAGATTATCTCAAGTCACAGATGACTCTTCATCTCATACAAAAGCTTTAACTGAGGAGATTAACGAATTGCACAAACAAATAAGCCAATTGAATATCGATCTACAAAAGCATAGATCAGCTGAATATCTAGCGGAAGAAAGATTGAAGTTGGTTCAAAACAGTATGGATCTGATTAAGAATGAGAATGAACAACTAAGATCTAGATCGCAACGTCTAGAGGACAGTTTATCGAAACAGGATGAGCAAACACAAAAAACTTTCACTTCCTATATTGAATCTGTTGCTAAAATTTCTTCTCTAGAGACTACACTGAAGAATAACCAAACCGAAATTAGCCTTCTAAAGAATACTAAGGAATCTTTAAACAAAGAGTTGACGAATGTTAACGACGAGAAGTCAAAACTGAGAGTGATGTTAGCACAACTTCAATCTGTTCAAAATGAACGTGAATCACTACTCGAGGAAACTCAAAATAACTTTAAGACAAGACTAAGTGATTTATCAAAACAAAATGAGGATTTAGAGTTAAAACTAAAGGAGAAGCTAAATGAAATACAAAGTGTTGAAACTGAAAAGAATTCACAGCATGAATGGTATCAAAATAAAATCGATGATCTAACCAGTAAGGTCGAGTCTGAGCACTCTTCGGTTTTAGAGAAGCAAAATATTGTCGATGATTTGCACATGAAGATCAAGAATCTCGAGAAGCAATATGATGAATTAAAGATTCGTCTACACACTTTTGATTCCTTGAATAACACTGGTAATATTGATGAAAATAATGTTAGAAAAGAACTTGAGAAGACCAAAATCGAATTATCTGAGGCATATTCTCAACTGGATGAATTCAAGGCATTATCTCAGTCAAGCGACGATGCGTTAAGAGATTTGAAAACAACCTATGAAAATAAGGAACATCACTACAGTGAAAAATTGAAGTTACTGACTGAGGAGAAGAGTGAATTGGAAGAAAGGTTCTCTATTTTAAGGAAACAACTGGAAAATGTTAAAAACGAACTGGACTTGCAGCACGAACAAGCAGAAGCAGAGAAGAAAACGATGACCCAAAAAATAGCTGAGTTAGAGGGCTCTTCCCAAACAGTAGATGAAGTCAGAAAAGAGTACAGTGAAAAACTACAAAAGTTACAGAATGATCTAGAAGAACAGACAGTATACGCTAATAATGCCCAAAAGAATTATGAACAAGAACTTCAGAAGCATGCTAACGTTTCCAAAACTATTAGTGAATTACGCGAACAGAACCAAAAATTGAAAAATGAAATTCAATCTTTATCTGGTGAGTTATTAGCAATTACTGAAAAGCTAGCTCAAAAAGAGACTAATTGGAACTTGGAAAGAATTGAACTAGAAAATCAAAATAAACTTGCCCAACAAAGGATTGAAGATGTATCGAAACAAAATCAATTGCTTTACAGTCAGATCGATATTCTAAACAAGGCAGAAACTATGGAAGATGTAGAAGATGATGAAGAAGGTAGGGAAGAAAACGAATCCACGGAATTGTTACTATCTATTCGTAGGGAAAGAGATATCTTGGATACTAAATTATCAGTTGTTGAGAATGAAAAGAACAACATTACCCAAAAATTGCTTGACCTGGAAGCCGAATTAAATATGGCCAAATCGGACGCCAAAAACTATAGAGCGAAATATGAGCAACATGCTGATATTATAAGACAGTATAACAGGGTTAAGGATGAACTGAACAACCTGGATCTCTTGAAGGAAAGTAATACGACTTTGAGAAACGAGCTAAAGCATGTTTCAGAAGAAAAACGTCAGTTGAATGTTGAATTACAAAACGTCAAAGAAGAATTAGTGCCATTGAAAACTGATTTACAAAACCTCCAACAAGTTATCACCGAAAAGGATGAAAAAATCAAGTCCGTTCAGGAGGAATCACAACGTTGGAAAGCACGTATTGAAGAGATGATTGAAAATCATCAAAAGGTTAACATCGAGGATTATTCTAAACTTGAGAATCAATTGAAAGAAATCAAATCTGAGCTAGAAAATAGTAGAATAGAGAACAATGAATTGGATGAAAGATTTAACAGGTTGAAAAAGCAGGCACAAGAACGTCTAAAAGCATCCAAAGAGCAACAAAGTTCATTACAGTCTCAAATTTCCGAGTTAAATAATGAACGTGATGAATTAGAATCCAAACTGAGAGAGGCGTCTGAAAAGAATTTGGCCACTGAAACACAGTTATCTTCTCTTCAAGAAGATAATAAGAAAATTGAGCAGTTAACCAAGGAACTGACTGAAATGTCATCTAAGGCTGATCAACTTGAAAAGGAGCTCGAGAACAAGATTAAAAAATCTGAAGCAGCCACCACTGAGCTAAACGACCAAATCAATGCGCTAAACTCAACCATCAATTCTTTGAAAGAAGAGTTAGACGCTAAAAAAGCAGCTACAGAGATTGATGATGATGCCAAGAAAATTTTTGATGATATGAGAAATGACTTCAATGAAGAAAAGGAAAGATTTATTGCCGAAAAAACAGAGGAATTCAACACTAAACTAAATGCCGAGATAGAAAAGATTAGAGAAGAACATAAACAGTTAGAACAAGAAACCGCTGAACCTATTGATATCGAAGCTATTAAAAAAGAATGGCAAACAGAAAATGAAACTGTGATGCAGCAAAGAATTGCTGAAGCAGAGGAAAACTTGAAGAAAAGAATCAGACTTCCTACCGAAGAAAAAATACAAAAGATCATTGAGAAAAGAAAGACAGAACTTGAAACTGAATTTGATGAAAAGATAAAAGAGAAAGCCAAAGAGTTACTTCTAAATAATGAAGATGGAGAATTCAATGATGAAGTAAGACTGGCTCTTGAAAAGGAACTAAAAGAGAAATTTGAAGAGGATCTACAAACCGCAAGAAAGAAAGCATTTGAAGAAGGAAAACAACAAGCAAACATGCGTACCACTTTATTGGAAAGAAAGGTCCAAAAACTCGAGGAACAACTTCAAAATAAGGACGGTAATGATTCTGACCAGTTTGATAACAATGATTCCGAGATACCGAAGAAGGTTTCTGAAAGCCATCCAGTTCCTGACTCTGCTAAATTTGGTAGTTTTGATTCCAGTGAAAAGGTACTAAAGCCTTCCAGTCCATTTGGTGCAGCTGCCCAATTTAATAATCCATTCACATTTGGTACCAAGAATACCGTATCTCCATTTGCCAGTGCTTTCGCACCAACTTTCAAAGATTTTGATACAAATGGCACTGCTGAATCAACTAATAATTCTCCTCTGAAAAGACCAGCTCAGGATGAACTTGAAAACGATGAAGCTAAAAAGGTCAAATCTGATGACGAAGAGGCAGAAAGATAAAAGACAAATTATAAGCATACAACAACAAAACATATGTGTGAACTTTTATAGCATTTTATATATAATAAAAACTATTGTAACAGTCAACTCCAAATATATTAATTGTAAACAAAATGAAGATTATGCGATATAGGTACCGTGCACTTCAGCTATAGATCTGCAAGCAGTTTTCGGGTATGAAGTTAATATATAGCTTATACTCATCCTCTGTTATTTCAAAATTTCGAAGATTAAACAATTCCCCATCACAGCACAATTCGTATCGGTAGGTTGGCGCCTCAATGTCATTCTTAACAGCCAGTACAAAGTTGTCAGTTATTGATTCGTACAAGGTACCCTTTTCAGCAATATCGGTTTCAATTGTATTCTTGTATCCTTTCATGATCTTCCCAAATAGCATCTCCTGAGATAGATCTGAGTCATACCCAAGAACATGAAGCTCGGATTTTAATACAGAGGACTTTGGTGAAGGCATGTAGGCGGGTTCGAGGTGGGATGTATTTATCAATGCGAAATAAGCAAATTTATTAAACTCTGAATCGTTATTTACCGATATTTCGACTGCCAACTCATAATTTTCTGCAATAGTTTGACTTGCTATGCGGAAACGCTCTACACCCATCTTTTTATACTTTGGATCCTCGGCACAATGCAGCAAGTTAGCGTGGAAACCCATGGACAATATCACAAAGAAATAGAAACTGGTATGGTCTGGCAAAATCAGTTCATACAGGGGTAAAAGTGTGGCAGAGAGCTCATTACACAAATACTTCCGGAAAGTGGCCACTGGACATTTGTGCCCTAAGGAAGATGCCAATGCATTACCAGTACCTAACGGAATTGGAAGAATAGACACATTACCAATCCCCCCTCGTAACGTTTCGAGATTGTTAATAAACTCTGATATGCTTGTGTCTCCAGATAAAAATATGATATCGCAATGAGACTGTGAAAAATGAGACGCGTACTGCCTGATACTATCCTTTGATTCAGTCTTTATGTACCTGTAGTCATCGCCTATTAAAAGCCTCAGCACAGGTTTCATAACGATAGTATAGAAATCAGTCTTTTCGGTTCGTCCTGTACCAGAGTGTACGGAATCAATCACTATCAAATTAGAGACCGAAAGAGGTTTCAAATCACTGTTTTCGAGAACAGTTGTTGTGGTTGTCACGAGGGAATAGGATTCTACTTTCCCATCAAGCTTAGACACTGCAACATCGAATTGAGTGCCATTATACCTGAAGAGTGGAACTACAGTCGACATTTCTTGTACTATAGATGTCGGCATTATCAGTTCATGCACAAGTATAAAATAAATAAAATGTACCCTTAATTTTACATACATTCCAATTAGTTTTTTTTTTATTTTTTTTTTCAAATTTGAATTTTTTTCACAAGTTGGAAAAATGTAGTGCTTAAAAGGTGAATTCTCAGAGTTGTTGTGATATATATTAGAGCAATCACTAACACAAAATACAGAGACAGCACTCGCAAATGCCCAAGAACATAATGTTAACACACACACTGTATGTATAATTACATTGTATTGATCTTTACAAGGACAAATGACTAACGATAAAAATGACACTTTGAGAACGTCTAAAATAACAATAACACTCTCATAGTATATTTCCATTCAGAAACCTGAAAGTACCGTTTGAAACGGAACGCCACGCCAAAATAGCACAACAGGTACTCTCACCAGACCCGATCCTCAGACCCGAGGACTTCCAAGTCGATTACTCCACAGACAGCACCACCCTCCTTATAAACTTCCAAAGCATCGACGACCGTGTACTCAGAGTCGGCGTAAGCTCTGTGATTGACTCAATCAAAAGCATCATAGAGACCATTGACGAACTGGATACTACTGCATAGAGAACACACATCATATATATACTCATCATCATTCAAAAACACAATATAATATCACCACATCGTACAAACAATCATATGTAATATCACTTTGAACGCCCGCATACACACAAATCCGCACGGGCCAAAAAAAAAAAAAATAGGATCCTCCCCACCACCCCCCCTCCTCCTCCTCCTCTCCCTTTCCCGGTCACAAGAACCAAGAAGGGAGGATGGGATACCTGGATATTACTATAATATCACATAATATATCAGCATTGCTATATATATATATCGATATAGTATCAATATTCAGATACTGAAGAGGCTTTCTAGTTTTTTTTTCTTTTTGCCTACTCTTCTTATCAAAGGCGTTTATAAAAAAGACATAGCCGCAAAACAAGATACACAAACCACACACGCATATAAACATAAACAGATAATAGAGAAGAAGAACAAAAAACAACAACAAATAAATAAAAAAGAGTTTTCCCATATATCAATGCCACAGACATCAATACACCAGCCCTATATTGCTGATGCAAAGGATCTGTATGCACCAGATGGGCGGAAGAAAGGTGGGAAACCACGAGGAAGAGTGACCAAAGAGAGCAGGACTGCGTTCAATGTGCTGGAGAATCTGAGGAGGAATAAAATGATTGAAGCAGATGTGAAGTCTGGAGACAAAGCTAGAGGTGATAGCAGACCTGAAGAAGAAGTTGCCGCGATGGAAATGTATCAGTTTCAAACGCCGGAGTCCGAGAATATACGACAAACTGAGATGCTGACCTCTCCCAAGTTTGTGCTGAGTCGAAGTGCGTCCAAACTGAATGACATGAACGAGAGTGTTGTGGTGCAGCTGGATGACAGGTCTAAGCTGAATAGTAGGCGGTCTTCCATAGTTGACCCCGCGCAGGAGACTTACAAAGATATGCTACCGAAAAACACAATTGTGCAGAAGATTTCCCAGGTACTACCGAGACCGGAGCTCATGAATATAACATTGAAAGAAGGAGATACACTTCCTCTGGATTTCGATAGGGGTGCACAGAAAAACAAAACAGAGACTGCAGTTGAACAGGATACGTCAGGCACAGAACGTTATGGGAACATTGATAGAGAAGATGGGAACTACTATCCAGATAACAATGCGAATGGTGAGGATATTTACTCGAATGATATGAACGGCAATCCAGTCGAAAATAACAGCAACAATAACAACAACAATAGCGATGACAATAACACCATGAACAACAACGAGGGCAATGGGAATGGAAACGGAGAAGACGAGGATAATGAAGATGGGAGGCAAGATAATAATATTCCGGAGAAACAAAGCAACAATCTCAAACCCACGCAGGCATTAGTACAGAAACTACAGGACATTTACAAGAGCATAGTTAAGCAAGAAGTTGAACTTCAGGAACGGTGTTCGCAGTTAACGGCATCACAGACAACTGACCTAAACAGTCTGTGGTCGATCTACAAGATCAACGTTGATTTAGTGAATAACTACGTTACATTTATCAGCACGGCACTGCTCTCGTCACAATCACAATATGACTTGATGGTTGGTCAAGAAATTGTAGAAACGTACAGGATTGGCAGAAGACTCTGGGTATACGGGACTATAACGTTCCTGGATGTCTTGAAAAATTTCTCCAACTTCATGGACCCTGAGGTCTGTTCACAATTCATAACACATGTATTTATCTCTCTATCAACTATGCTCACTGACATTCCTACAAAATACTCCATTCCATGGATGCAGAGACTAGGGGATCTATCAAGAATGGCAATTGCATTATATCCATCAGGGTTCATCGACTGGAAATTAAGTTCGGAATATTGGTACAACCAGGCCATGAAATATACATATGGCTACGGCAAGTTATACTACCATATGTCAACTATTCAACAAAACACACTAGAAGCATTTGTAAATTTGGGCAAGAGTGTATTCTGCCAGGATACTTTTATACCATCGCAACAGTACATGCAATTAGTTATTGACAACATCTATCAAAGAGCCTTTATTGAAAGAGGAAGCAACAATGCAAGGAATACACAATTAATCGAATATTTAAAGCATAGTGAGGTTATGCTCCTACCAAACTTTGTCGGCAATGAGAACTTACAAAAAGTGGTAATTAATTATTTCCAAGAGAAGTTTGGTACTGATGTTAATGATGTCAACATCTTTAGACCCCGGGATATATTTTTACAAAGTCCAGAATGTCTTGTGTACTTTTTCAAGCATGCGCCAGCGTTTGCAGAGTCTCATATTCTACAAACTGTGGGTTTTGGCGAACCTAAGAACCCATTTGCAATTCTATTCGAATTGCCAAAACACTTGAAAGAGAAGAAAGATAAAAAGGATAGGAAAAAAATCAAGTCTGCCAGGCAAAACCTACCTAACGACTCTGTTATGAGTGTAGATGATGATATGATGGAGTCGATAGCTTCAGCTAAGCAGTACTTTGTCAATTTGGACTCTTTACATCGTCCATTCTACTTACCAACTAAATCGGAAGTTTGGATAAAATCATTAACTTTCCTCAATCCTACAGCAGTACAATGCAGCATTATTGTTCTACAAAAATTCCTGCGAGGTCCCCTATTCATTGCATTACCTCACTTGTTTCCATGGATGTATTTTATTATAGCAGTTTGTCAGAAATCTGAGAAATTACCACAGGAAGACGGCCGCTATTTCTGGAGAACCTTTATACGAAATTTGATGCCTTGGAATAGTATTGTGAGTTTTTTGAATGTGATTATTGCATATGCTTTGGATAACGAATATGATGCTGAGATGATTAGTAGTCTCAGTGAAGAATATGATTCAATGAATCTTCAAGAATTGCTAGATTACTTTAACGCTAACGAAGACCTTCCTGAGGTTTGGAAGTGTTGGGGGTCGCTTTGGTATGACAGCATTTTTGACAAGAGTCACATCAATCCAGAAGATTTTGCCAATATTGGTGTCAAGGATCACATGTTCTTTGATGCGCCTTTAGACGGGATTGTTTTCGATGCATCAGATGAATGTGGCGAAAAATTCTGGAAACGGGCTATAAGAACTATATTTACGTTCAAGAAATTAGCAGAAGATTTTGATATAGGTGTTCTACTAAGTCGTACCGCGCCTGTGTATTGCAGAAGAGATGATGTAGAACTGAATCATGTTTTAGGTACCTTCTCATTTAAGCTTCAAAGCGATTTTAATGATAAAGAAGAGATGAATGAAATTGACACAGCTATTCAAATGTATATCCCATATTCAGAGGTACCAAGCGAAGTTAACACAAACATGGACGCAACGCCACCAATGAGTGTTCAAGAAAATGAAAACATATTTGAGTATGCAGGTTATAAAAAAATTGGTCCTGAATTACTGAACTTCGATAAGAATGGTGAACTAAGAAGTGGGTCTAATTATACAACATGGTATTCGGCACAAGAATCAATGTCTAAACCCACAGGGTCCCCGGAAAATAGCGTGGCTGGAAGTTCACCTGGAAGATCTTATCAATCACAAGAAACTGAAGACAATATATTTACTGTTTTAACGACAGGTGATAATGAGGTCAGTCCACTTTTAGATGGTATAAGGGTAGACAGCACCAATTTTGTTTTGGATGCAACATCTTGGTTAAGACACTCTGCACATATCTACAAACTGGCTACAAATAAGTTCTTGACTTTTGCGGTTTGTCTAACAACTTTCCAAGAGCTTCGGTTTTTGAGAAAATCGAAGGATGAAAATGTCATGGAAGCAGCGACTAGGGCTATCATTATTATTAGACAATTGTACAGTGAAGGTAAGGTTGTTCCATTGAGATTCACGGGTAATATTGCGACACACATAGAAGAACATCTTGAATTTGAGGAACAAATAACTTGGAGATCCCATGTTGATGAATTTGTTATCGAGTCAATAAATAAAGCTCAAAAGAGATTCCAACATCCATTTATTCGAAATGAATATAGTTCTGAGTCTAAATTCTTTGTTCTTGTTACCGACGACGATAACATGAAACGTAAGGCACAAGATAAAGAAATCAAGACATTTACCACTAGATTTGTTTTTTCACTATGTAGTGAAATGGGAAAGGGCAGAAATATCTGTACAAACTAATTGACATTTTCTTGTTCGTAATATTTAGCAAGGATATTCTGGATGCATGCATATAATTTATAGATAGAACAATATATATATACTTCATATTTAGTTTTAGCTTCTTTTAATGAATTATAATGTCTTAATAATCAACCCTTTCATAAAATAATACATAAGCTTCATTACTAGATATTTCATTCAACACTTTTTGTGTTTTATATTTCTCATAAATCATTTCAATTATCTCGTCATCATATTCTATCCATCTCTGTGAGTTGGGGTCATTTGAGTGGTCTTGGGCCATATTAACCATAGAAGTATAATGTCCTCCCTTCGGATTACCATTATGATTAATGACACCAAATAGACGATAATGCGCGACAGTTTCGTCTTTCTGAACAATATTAAGGTTCATGTGATATGATATTACCGTATCATTTTTCTTTGATACATCATAAAAAAATCTTGAAAGGTGGATTACCAGAACTGGAGGTAACGTTACAAAATTTACACTTAATAGAGTTGAAAGTTTCGATTTTGAGCTCTTCTGATCAGATGTTTCTTCTGATTTGCTGGTTTTACTCTTTGATGTTTCTTTGTTTTTCTCAACAGGTCCTTTATTCTTTTCATATTTCTTGGAATTCTTTTTATCATTACTTTCCTTTTTACCATTCAAATCAAATATTGACTTTGGTAATTTGAAGAAACTAGATTTTTTCTTATCTTTTGAAAATGTTTGTTCCATTGCATCGATTTTCTCAACCAAATCATCTTCAAAGTCACTATTAACCTCATAATTTGGGTTTACCTCCCTTAATTTCTGACAGTTTGGACATATCCAGGCATTTTCTCCTTCTAAAACTTCATCTCTTGTAAATAAATTGATGCAATCTTCAAGTTTCACTTTCTTAGACATGGAAAATTTATGAGACATGTGTTTTGGAATGTTCAGTGATAAAATGTAGAAAGATGAGTAAGAATAAGATGAATTGTCGCATTTCATACATTTAAGCATATTTTCAACCTCTCCCCTAAAAATATAATCTATCGGTGACATGCCATTGTTCATTAATGTAGTTTGGCACCAGCTTTTATACTCTTTACTGTCTATCTTGGGATGTTCAAAGTGGTTTGCTAAACGAGGATACTGTTCAAATGTTTCATCTGTGTTTGTCAATTCCAATTGTAATCTGTCCAATATATACATCAAAAACTCCTGGGTGTCCTGCTGGTAGAAAGGCATTTTAAAGTCCGGCCTCAGTTCTTTACAGGCTTCCATAAAAGTGCTTGGAATAATACAACAGCCACCATTCATATACATCTTTTCAAATAGTTTAGCCAGATTGTCACATACAGAAGGGGAGTCATCCAATTCCTTCTTGTCCGTTTTAAATATTTCATATTTTCCACTAATGAATAGGTCTCTAAATATTTTGGTACCAAAGAGACATTGCAACATGCTATTCATGTAGCAGGTATTCCCCAAGTTTCTTATACCACATATAGACAAACACTGCCTTTCAGTATCTGTCTTAGGAATAGTCGGCATTTGGAAACTTTGATCGCCATTACCATCGACATCCATGTCATTACTATCCCACAGTTGTTCCGGAGCTTCAGAGGAAATCATCTCCTCTTCGTTATTTAAACTTCCATCAGTTGCCAATGGTCTAGTATCATGCCCACTTGTCAACGGATGAGCTTCAGTCATAAATTTACTATTCAGTTCAACGCCATTACTCCTAGTTCTATTATTTGGAATTTCTGTCTTCTGTGTAGCTGAGAAGGAATATGCCTTCTTCCTCATAGGTTTGGAAACATCTTGTAGTGTTGATGTCCTTTCGATGACGTCTTGTAAGTACGACTCATGCACCAGCTGACTTTTCTCCTGCACCAACGGTAAAATCCTCGAGTAAACACTACCGTCTGTAGCCAACTCCACATACTTGCTCTTTAGCAGCAGGTACTGGGAATACTCCCTGTTATTAAGCTGAAACTGTATTGAATTGGGTATTATCAGGTACACATAGAACCCACCCAGAGCGTACTGTTTATAGGACTCGAGCTTGTTAGACCTATACGAGTGGAATTCCGCAATCTCTAGCAACTGATTGGCCTGCTCCAGTAACTCCGAAAGTCTGCTCAACCTAACCGAGCAGTACTGTTTCTCTACATCGCTAGCAAACACCTCAGAGACCAGCTCCTCTACTTCGTCATCACGTACCATCCTTGTACTAACTTCTTATATATAAATATAAGTTTGGCTACAAAAAGGAAATAGAAAGCAAAAACAATGAGTATATCCCCCTCCCAAACTCATTTTATAAAGAAATAAACACATTAAAAAAAAAGAAGTAAAGCCATATTAAAAACCCCATTCACTAAGAAATAGGACTTCACCATGACTATCAAAAATAAAGTGTAATTAAAAAAAAAAAAGGAACCCATCATCCCAAGAAATTCCAAGGTACTTTTATTTTTGTTTTGATCGTGTGGGGGACAAGAGTCCCCTTTGTCCATAGCAAGGGTCCTGAAAATCTTTTATTAAAAGGTCCTTTTAAAAAAAAAAAAAAAAGAGTAATACGAATAATTGTCCCATCCTGCTCACTCCCTCTTGTTTTTTTTTGTTTTTTTGGTTTGTGTATCTTAAACCTCTCCCCTGTTGTTGTGTAAATCAATTCTGGTTTAGAATTGTACCCCTCTTGCAGCCAAAAACAGACAACCTCCCCTTATTCCTTTTCAACTATACGACATTACCCAGTTTCCCTACGCCCTACCCTCCACTCACCTTCTGCCCCCAGCAAGAGGAAACTTATCAATAGGCTCGAGAAAAGGAACAGGCAATATACAATACCGATTTACTGTTTTTTGAACACATATCAACATGGGAAATGGATTACATAATATCTGTACTCTTTTTGAACAGTTACAAGTTTCAAGAGATATATTTTCCAACCTATTTCACAACTTACACAAGTCCACACCATAAACACTACAATGCGGTAGTGAACTATAAAGTATTACAGCTCTCAAATACTACAACAATAATATCAATATTCCCAATACGACTACTCCCATATATATTCTATAATACTAAAAAACACCCACCTCCGATGATGAATCATATCACTGAGTACGCCGGGACCTGGAAAAAAAAAATTTTTTTTTTAAGAAAATACCGATGAGCTGCCAAAAATAAAAACTGATTTCTTAAATAGGTCATCGGTTAGTAAAAAGTTATAGGAAAACAGTGATTACATCACTAGAAAGACACAGGGTCTTGATGACTGTATTAATATTCATATAATAATCATTGTGATATTGCATTTGCTATTGCTAACAAACTGTGCTTTTTTTTTTTTTAATTCCACTTGCTTTAATACTTTTGCTACTTGCCGCCGAATCAATAGGAAGTGAGGGAAAATATTAAGACAAGATTAAAAAAAAAAAAAGGAAAAAAACTTAGAGATTCTTAATTAATTTTGGAGGTGTGTTTGTTATTTTGTTATACTTTTCTTCCTTTTGATTGAAACGATGCCTGAAAATGGTAAAGCTAAGAAGAGATATGGGAAAAAGGGAGAGAACTTTGATTTGCTTTCTGTAACGGAGTCTCTTGGTTACAGGACTAATAGGAAAGCGAGCAAGAACTACTGGAGTAAAGAAGATGATACGAAATTGGGGGAGCTGGTGAATGAGGAGCTCGTTAGGATGGGCCTTGTGAACGGGATACACGATTTGAAGACTATACACGACTCTATGCATTACTCCAGGAAGATAAGGTGGGACAATATACTATTTGCATTCAAGAACAAGTACAGAACACCGAAGCTGTTGAGGAAACGGTGGATCAGTGCACTCGATCCGAATATTAAGAGGGGGAAATGGACTGCAGAGGAAGACGAGAAACTGGTGAAGGCTTACGAGAAACTGGGTCCTAAATGGTTGGATATCTCTTCTGAAATTCTGGGGAGAACCGAAGACCAATGTTCCAAGAGATATATAGAGATTTTGGGACCGAGCAGTAAAGAACGACTCCGTGAGTGGACACTAGAGGAAGAATTGAGTCTCATCAGTAAAGTTAAAAAATATGGTACTAAATGGAGAACGATATCCTCGGAAATGGTGAATAGACCAAGTTTGACATGTAGGAATAGATGGAGAAGAATTATCACATTAGTGGTTCGAGGGCAGGCACCGCCGAAAATTATGGAGGCTGTGAAAGAGAACAAAGATATTGATCTGTCAACTGTGGTACCAAAGAAAGATAATAATAAGAATAATAATAATAATAACGAAAATAATGAATCTATTGCGGATAGAGACAAAAATGATGTAAATAGTAATAACAATAATGAAACAAACAATGACGACCCCGAAAAGGAAATAACCTCAGAGCCATTCTCTTATCCAACCACATATGAGGTCTCACTTAGATCGGCAGCACAAAAGGAAGGAAGCAGATCTGATGCTGGCTTAGATCAGGGTATGGACACTAATACCTTGCAAAGTATGAATGATGGTTCAACCGAGGATGGATACCAATTTTCTGAATCATATTCGGAACTAAACAAAAGCACTAATGATTCATCGTTAAGTGTAAACGAAAGGATAGATAGAGATTCCGGTGCGTTAAGTCTTTTTGAACTAAAACATGACAAGAGAATAAGAAGAAGTATGTCACCTATACAAGCCAAGAGTCTGTTTTCACCAGTGGAAGATAAGAAGGAGCAAGATAAGAAGACGCCATCAGCCCTGTCTACAAAAAATGTGGACTCTCCAAGATCTGTTTTTGATACCCCTAGAGATGATACACCATCACTAGAACAACAATTTTCAGAAACAAGAATTAGCGAGAGCGGAAAGAGAAGTACAAGTACTCAAACTCAATGGAAGTTCACCTTAAAGGATGATCAAGGCTACTCAATATCTAATGGAAGTATCAGTAGCTCAGACCTTGTTAAAGAGTTGATTAGGCAAGCTAAGAAGAACTCTTTGAAAATCTCAATTCATCAACATATTCACCATCACTATGGACCACCTAATTCTCAAAATATTTCAACACCAAATTTGAATGAACCATTGGCAAACACGAATATTCCTAATAAATCTATTGCAGATGCAAAGGGTTTTTCTTTAACAAATATGGGTCAGAGTCCCATATTTGATTCACCAGGTGACTTTAAAGTAAATTTTGATGACGGTGATAGTGCATTTATGAATTCTCCAAATTCGAACCCATTTGGTCTAGATGTTGATACTCCAGCTTCTAATGAATTATATTCGAAATCTCATAATGACGAAGAAGAAGAAGAATCACCTCAAAGAGAACGTACAGCAAGTACAAGTGGTTATCAAGGTGCGCATACTGGAAGTTCATCTGGATCATTTTCCACACCAGGTAGTGATCTTCATGACGTTGGACCAAACAGAATGACACATTTCACGTTTTTATCTTCAACTATCAGACCTCAATTGGGATCCTCTGATTCCACAAAGAATCTTGATTTACAGAATTTATTGAATGATTCCAACACAAGAGCTACAAAAAAACGTAGAAGAGGAACACATTCACATTCCAATAGACAATCACAACCTCGCACACCTTCTAATTTGAACTCCAATGTACATCCGATCGAACCTGAATCAATAGACGATTCAAAATCACCAGATAAAGCTGATGCAGAACCTCAGGATACTGGAAAAATAGATGTAAATACCTTTGCTGATGATGAAGAAGAAGTAGACTTTTGGGAATCTTTAAGATCACTAGCTAATAATCCCGTTTCACCGCATGCAAACGTCACTAGTAATAACATAAACGATATGGAGATTGACATAGATATTAACGATAATGGAACCCATGTTACAAGTTATGGAGACCTGAAAGACAATTACCCTATGGCTACTGATTCCAAACCTATAGACTATATTGAGCAGTTCCTTGAGAATAATAAAGGAATCTCACCAAGCAATATTTCTGACGATAGTGAATCGTTCTTCTTACCACTGAACCCCAGTTAAAATTCTCTTATCGATAATCTTAGAAGCTGTAAACTAGACGTTTCTGCCAATACCCTATTTTCTTTTTTCTTTGTGTTTTCTTTTGTTTCTTTTGTTTCTTTTGTTTCTTTTGTTTTTAATTTATTCCCAGTTATGACCACATCAATTCCCTAATAAATAATATATCGAAAACCTGATTTAATTGATGGTTGGTTTCCTTTTTTTTCCTTTTTTTTTACTATTAAAATCATTATCTATAAAAAAAATACACTGTATTATTAAGCTTTAACGATGATTTTGTATTGTATTTGCGGAGCAGTATTCTGAACCACTACTTGTTTTTTTATTTATTGCTTGATTTAAGCTTAGCTTCATACGATGAATATATTATTGTCTTCGACTTTATTTTCAAAAAAAAAAAAAAGCTGTTGATATTATAAACAATGCTAAAAGGTCATGTATGTTGTATATCATTAAAATATATATAATTTTATTAAACGAGAATAAGAAAATTCAATGTTATCTGTTTCAATAGGTTACCATTGTTGTGGTTTTTTTATCTTTCTTTTTTACATTTTTGGTCTTAAACTATCTATAAACTCCCTTTTATTTTCAGAGTAATTTGTGAATTCGTTTTCATATTGATCCTCCTCAGTTATTTCCCCTTTGTTCTGGAAGTCATAGTTGTTCTTCAGCATGTAGACGTCGCTGCTCTTGTTTTCCTCACCAGTACTTGTCGATATGGTGTTGTCCTCTTCCACAGAAGAGGTGTTCATCTTTTCAGTTTGTAGAATGTTAGCATTTTTCAGTATATCTTCACTCTTCGGTGTAGCAAATATGTTTTCTGCGTTGTCAACTTTGCTGAACGAGAGCATCGATGAGTTCCGTGTGTGGAATGAGCTCTGTGATACGTTATTGATGTTCGGTGTGGACGGCCTCCTTGGATAGTATGACCCGAAGTCGTGACTATTTAAGTTCTTTATCAGGTTGTCGTTACTCCGCGTCTCTAAGAACGAAGTAGAGTTATTGGCAGTCATGTCGTGGCCGTTAAACAGCGATGTCCGCGATTCGTTGGCGTTGTTGTTATTTACCGGAGCCGGTGTGCCCGTGCTTGCATCGTCCAGAACAGGAATCATTTGGTCATAGACACTAACTTGTCTCGATTTACTGTTCAAGGGCGCGTCCGTCGATATCGAATCGGTACTCAAACCCAACGACCGCCCGCGCTGCTCCCGCTGTATCACGCTCTTGTGCTGGTTCATCCTCCTCTTATATGCCGGGACATAGTACCTACTATTCCGCTGTCCACCACGCCCGGGACCTTGCCCCAGATCACCAACATTATCTACTTCATCGGGCCTGGCCCCGCTCTCCTCGAGATCACTACTCTGCGCTATATCGTGTGCGTGCTCATCCGCACCCCCCTTCATCTTCATCGTATCCAAGTTATCAAAACTCACAAACCCGCTCTCATCGTATACCGCCCTGTTCAGCTCCTGGTCCAGCATATCTTCCTGTTTGAGCTTCCGCTGCATGCGCACCCAGAACAGACACGCAACTATCACGCCAACCCCGACTGGAATCCCCACAGCACACCCGACAGCCGTCGACACGTCCCCTGTCATATCGTTGTTTTGGTTCTATTTATATATATCTATGTCTTCTAGAGCTGCCCTCCCCCTTATATCCCAAACACACAGAAATATCTGATATCTCTTTGATTTAAACATAAATAAACTATCTACGTAGATACGCAAAGCACCTTAAACAAAAAATTTTCACTCGTCAAATGTGATGTTTTGATGATAAAGGTATAAAAAAGTTGAACAGAATGCATAATTATATGGTGGTACTGGTATTGTATTAATGTAATAGGGGCATTATGGTGTTTGGTGTTGTGATGAGGTATTGTGGTATTGTGATGAGGCATTGTGGTATTGTGATGAGGCATTGTGGTATTGTGGTGAGGCATTTTGGTGCTGTGATGAGGTATTTGTAGTACTGTAGTACAAGCTGGTGTAGTTATAGTAGTGTGGGTGTACCTGCATTATAATGAATGTGTAACAACATGGTATAGTTCAATATAGTATAGTATAGTACAGATTGGTGTTCTAACGCTGTATCGTGTGTTGTATCGTGTGTTGCAGCATGGTATACTGTATAACACCGTGATATAACACCGCATACTGAATTGCGACACTGCACTTCCAGGCTTCGAGGTTTTAACCATGGGGGGACTCACATTCTCCAATTTCCAACGGGGTGTATGTACGAGTGCATCAATAGGAATTATTGTATTTCCCCCTTTGTATTGTATTGCATTGTATTGTATTGTATTGCAATTGTATTGCATTGTATTGTATTGTATTGCAATTGTATTGCATTGTATTGTATTGTATTGCAATTGTATTGTTTTGCAGTTACAACTGGCTGAACCAGGTGCGTTTTAGGTCTGTGAGTGTGTGGTAGTTCGGAGACGCCAGGTCGTCCAGCGTTGCCACGAGGGTGTTGAGCTGTTCCAGGATAGTGGTCCCCGAGCGCGTCCACCTCCGGGACGCAGCGTTGAAGTTCTTGGCTATGACATCCTTGTCGTTCAGCGTACTGTCCCTTGCAAAACTCAGTTTGAGCGGGCTCTCCGGGAAGTTATGCGGCACAGAGACCTGCATCTTGGTGAGTGGGGTACCCGCCAGTTCCCGTTTGACACTCAGGTTGTACACGTCCACGAAATCCCCACTTCTGAACAACCTGAAACTATTGTGGTGCAGTACGTGCACACACTGCCCAACTTGCTCATCCCTTATCTTAGATTTACTGGCCTGGCCATTCTTCTTCTTGTATTTGCTTCTTCTCTGTCTATCCATAATATATATATGTGTGTGTGTGTGTGTGTGTGTATAGTGTATTGTATGTTGCGAAGCAACATACAATACCAATATATATATACAGGTACAAACTACACAATACGTCAAGAGTTCAGCCACATCACATAAAGATAACGTAAGTCTTGCCTTCCCCATCTCAGGGACCTTCGAGAACTCAACGAGAGAATACCACCTCTACCACAGAGAGAATACAACTAACTCAACAACAACAATGTACACAACAACAATGTACAACAACCCTCCCCCCCTCCCCCCACTGAAACACCCGCACAACACACAACAAACACCTATCACACACACCTATCACACACACCTATCAAACTCCACCACCACCGACGGCAGCACGACACCAGCCCTCCCTCCGTCTCTGCCGGTCTCTGCCGGTCTCTCATTCCACGGGCAGCCCGGAACGCAAAGAAAAATTTTTTCTCTCCCACTGCCTCTCCCTGCCTGTGCCTCGCTCGTCTCTCTCTGGCCCTTACCCGATATTCTTTATAAAGGGGATTTGTCTCTCTCTCTCTGTCTCTGTGTGTGTCTCTGTGTCTCTGTCTCTCACTGTTTATTATGCAATCTATTGTACTGATATACAAATTAATCTAGACACAACACACAAGGGGGGGGATTACACTTTTTGTACTAGTGATTTACTGTCTGTGTGTATAAAGAGATTTCTTTTAAGAGAGAGAAAAGGAGGTTACTTTTACCCGATACTCTCTACTCTACTCTTCTACTCTTCTACTCTGTATTATCTTATATAAAAATATTTGTTCTCTTTCTCTTATTAGACTTCCCCTCTCTCTCTCTCAATATATATATAACGGGTTAATAAACGAGAGATACTTGAAGAGATATTTTGATATAAAAGATATTTTGAGATTAATATAAATAGAAGAGAAGATATCTGGAAGAAGAGAAGAGAAGAGATATTTTGATAATACTGAGATAGAGAAAGAGGAATACAAATACTAATATAACATATCGCAACACATCTACACATGTCCAAGTCGAATATGAGTACTACATCGTCGGCTGAAATGGATACGGAAAGTGATTTGGTGCTGACGGAGAAGGTCACCGCCATGAGTGGGCAGATCAACCTGCCCAGGACTTGGATACGGGAGATATTCTTCATTATAGTGCTGGTGTCGTCGCAGCTCCTGTTGCTGATAGGTGCTGTCCAGGGTGTCCCTCTGTCCGCATACTTGTCGAGACACTTCCACATCCCGCCAGCAGAGGCGGGTCTGGCTGGCTGGGCTAACGCGAGTTTCATGCTCGGTGCTGCTGTGATGATCTTGATGGCGGGTAAGTTGGGTGATTTGAACGGCCACAAGAAGATGATCATCATCGGGTGGCTCTGGTACGCCGTGTGGTCGATGATCACAGGGTTCTCATACTACGACCGTGGTAACCACAACTTCTACTTCACGTGCAGGGCGCTCGCCGGTGTCGGGACAGGTATGGTCATCCCAAACACCTTGGCCGTGATGGGTAGATCGTACTTCCGCCCTTGCCTCAAAAAGACTATCGTCTTCTCGCTGTTCGGTATGATGACGTGTCTAGGTTTCGTCGTCGGTACCACTTTCGCTAGTCTGTTCGCACAGGTCGCTATCTGGGCGTGGAACTACTGGGCACTAGCGATTATCTGTCTCGGTTACGCAGTCGCCGCATACATCTTCATCCCACCAGACAACATCGTCCAGAAACCAGGAGCCAAGCCCGCTCGCAAGAGATTTGATTACCTCGGAGCGCTCGCTGGTATCTCAGGTATGGTGCTCTACGACGTGGCGTTCACTCAGGCCTCGGCCATCGGCTGGTCACCACCACACACCTACATCTTGCTAGCCATCGGCTGCGTCCTTGTTGTGGTGGCCATCCTGATCGACACAAGGGTCGAGGACCCCTTGGTCCCCATCAAATGCTTGAAGTGGGATGTCCTGATCATCATACTGTGCGTGAACTTCGGGTTCCTAAGTTTCGTCATCTGGGCAAATTTCTTCTGGCAGTACTACCAGCTGGTCAGAAAGGACGTGCCACTGAAGATCGCCGCAAAGCTGGTCCCACTGGCCATCTCAAGTTTGCCTGCCGCTTTCTTCACAATCACTTTGATCAAGTGGAAGGTTAAACCACCTACAATGATGGTCATCGCGCTCGTTTGTTTCCTGGTGCCAAACATCCTGATGGCTACCGTTACTCCACATACTACATACTGGGCTCAGCCTTTTGTGTCTACCATTATCGCTCCATTTGGTGTAGATATCACTGTCCCCACCGCGACACTATTGCTGTCCAAATCGGTCAAGAAAGATGCCCAGGGTGTGGGTGCTGCGTTGATTACCACAGTTATTTGTTTCGCGATTTCCATCGGGCCAAGTTACACAGCTATGGTTATGTGGTACACCGCTCCTCCTGGTAAGGCCAAGGGGGTTGGTGATCTAAACCACAGTATGCATGTTAACTTCTATGGTGGTATTGTACTAAGTGGTATCGGCTTATTGATCGCTGTCGTAGCAGAATTGTTCGATTGGCGTGTTACTAAGAAACATTGTACTGAGGTTCCAAATCCTCAGAAACAAACTCCAAAGTCTCTACCTGTGGTGGTAGGCGACGATGATGATATTACAGAACACAACTTGGATCCATCATCTACATCAAGTGAACCACAGAAGTATGAAAGTTCAGATGCATAGCCTGAAAAAAAAAAATAAAAAATAGGCTCATAATATTATCTTTTTTGCTCTTTTATCTTTAAAAATCTGATTTCCTGTTAATAATATGAATGATTTATTCTATTATTACTACTAATTTTTCTTTCTTTCTAAACTTCACTGCTTCTGTTGTTTAACCTGTTTTATTTGATTTAAGCATTTCAGAACTTTTTTTTTTTTATTTTAATTATTGATAGAAATTACTGAGACACAAAAAATAAGAAAGGAAAAATACTAAGAAATGATCGGTGTTCAGGATTACCATTTATTAGAGAGTTCATTTTATCAGCAATGCAGTAAACGTTTCACACCAAGAACCAAAACACAATTACCTTTTACGACAATCAAATAACCATATCATCAACTTCTAATTGAGGGAGGCGAACCAATAAAAGCCAATGCTGATTGCATAAAAAAAAGTTGATGCTTGCATGGAAAGACCATGCATTTACTACCATTATTATTATAATTTTTTTTTCTAATTCATTTCCGCCCCTTATATATACAATACTAACTTTTTTCTAGGTATTATTAATTTTATATTCAACGAGTCACATACATCAACCGCCCCATTCTCAATTTATATATGTATTTAAACCATTATGCAAATTAAATGTAATATTTAGAGTATTTTGTCCTTTTATATTTTTTTTTATAATAAAAAAAAAAGTATGAAGTGTATGATATTAATTTAATCTATATAATCACCAGGATCTAAAAACTATTTACTTTTATATTAGTTCCTTCTCAAGGAAAGGTCTCTAAGATTTGCTTTGTAGTGTCAACAATAGAAGTGTCAAAGTCGATGAATGGGAAACCCAATAGCTTTTGAGTTCTGGAAGAGTCAATCTTACATGTGTGGGCTAGCAAGTCAGCGTGGACCTTATCATCGATTGCAGGGAAATTCTCCTTCAATTGTGGGAAATGCTTAGTGATAGTTTCTATCAGCAGAGGAGTCGTAAACATTGTGTTTTGTAGCTGTAATCTTTGGCCAGCCAACTCGTCCTTTTGGAAAGCCAAGATATGGGACTTGGCAACATCACGGACATCGATGAAAGGACCGCACATGAAATCTGGCAGTTTATCACCCTTCTTGAAACGAACCATCTGGTTAACGATATCAGCAGAAAAGTTCAGAGTAGTAGTACCCTTCTCTAGGAAAGTTTGGGGACCAAAGACGAAACCTGGCATGATTGTACTTAGTTCAAATTTAACGGAGTCTCTGTTCTCCTTCAAGAAACCCCAAGCAGTTGTCTCGGCAACCTTCTTAGAGACGAAGTAAGCACTCATTGGGTCAGTGTAACCATCTTCCCAAGAGCTGTCGTTCCAGCTGTCTTCATTAACAGTAATAGTTGGGTCACCGGCCTTGGCAGTATGGATTTGAGCTGCAAAAGAAGAGGTTAGGACAACTCTCTTAACATTTTCAGCAGCGTAGGTCTTAATAGAGGTCAAGATACCCTTAGTACCGTTAACTGCTGGGATCATAATGTCCTTCTCAAAGTCTTTGACGTTAAAGGTAACTGGGGAAGCTGTATGCAAGACATATTCGATATCTTTACCGTGCTTGGAAAAGACACCATCGAAAGCTTCCAGATCAGCAATATCTGGAACGATCTCAAAGGTCAAGTTTTCATTGTTGAAATGAGACAAGACTTTGTCCGCCTTCTCTTGTGATCTAGCAGTACTAATAACCCTGTAGTCCTGCTTTAGCAATTGATCGATGATGTGAGAGGCAATGTAACCGGTACCACCGGAAACGAAAACAGTAGATTTGACAGTCATATTTTTATTTATATTATACTAACTCTTGTTATTGTTATTATTCGTTTATACTTAAAAACTGTCAAGAATACCAAGATCAAGATAGGGACACAAACTACCTATTTATATTAAAATTTTATTACTATTATTCCCTTGGCCATCAGTTGATGATGAATATGAAATCATAAAAACTAAAAATGAAACACATATTCATGAAGAAAACTGAAATCAAAAAAAAAAAAAAAAAAAACAATAATAATTCAATAGCATTAAAAAAAAAAAGCAATATGTGTATTCTGTTTAATCGGACGTTGTAATCGACCATTTTCAACCAAAAAATCATCAAGAAAGTGTGTTGTAACGTATTCTTTTCTATTCTATTGTATTAATTTTGCTTATTGAAAACCACATCCATTATCTAATCACATAGAAATGATAGGAGACGGAAAGCGGAAAAAAAAATTAAATTAAATCAGCCTCGTTGAAATCTTAGCAAAAAAGAACAACATACACAGAAACATCAGTACAAAAATTAAATATTACGTCATTTTAGATCTTGCCCATACAAAAAAAATTTAAAAGAACTCGACAGAAAAAAAAAAAGAAAGAAAGAAAAAAAAGGGAGAGAAACAAAATATCTTCGGGATCTTTAAAAGTTTCCGAAAACGGGAATTCCGTACACAAATATACTTTGTAATATGGTTATTAGCTAATGTCTCTTCTATGTGTTGTTGTATAGATGTAATGGCATGAGCTATATTAAATTTCTTAAGCTTGTTTATTGTGAAGGGGGTTGTAGTGTGGCGTGGTGTGCCATGTTTTTTTTTATACATCAAATGCCATATCCATGAAACTGTATAAGGATGGATGGAAGATAAAGTTGTTGGAAAAAAGACTCAATTTATGTTTTATAATATATAAAATTTTGTATCTTTTTTATACCAGTCGTAAAAACGTTATTGATATTTATGTAGGGTGGTCATTTATGTAAGTTTGTGTTTTTGGTTTTTTTGTTTTATAAATAATATTTCTCTAAAATAAAAAGGGAGTTATAGTTCACTTTTATTTGAAGAAATTTACAAAACGTTCTTGGTGTGGAAGACGTCCAAAGCCTCAGAGATTCTCTCAGACATGGTCTTTTCACCTTCTCTAACCCAGACTCTTGGGTCGAAGAACTTCTTGTTTGGCTTGTCAGCACCGTCTGGGTTACCGACCATAGACATGATGTAGTCCTTCTTGTTCAAGACGTAGTCTCTGATACCCTTCAAGTAAGCGTATTGACAGTCAGTGTCCAAGTTAACCTTGACGACACCGTTCTCAATAGCAGTGTTGAATTCTTGTTGGGAAGAACCGGAACCACCGTGGAAGACCAAGTACAATGGCTTGGAACCAGCGGCCTTACCTTCCTTCTCCTCGGCGTACTTTTGGTGGTCAGCCAAGATTTGTGGGGATAGGACGACGTTACCGGCTTGGTAGACACCGTGGACGTTACCGAAAGCGGCAGCGATGGAGAAGTTTGGAGAGATTGGGGCCAAAGCTTCGTGGACAGCGTAGACGGTTTCTGGCTTGGTGTACAAGGATTCCTTGTCGACGTGTTCGTTGTTGACACCATCTTCTTCACCACCGGTGATACCGATTTCCATTTCCAACCATTGGTTCATAGCGGCCATTCTCTTGAAGTACTTGACACAGGTGGCAATGTTCTCGTCATCGGTTTCTTCAGACAAGTCCAACATGTGGGAGGAGAACAATGGCTCACCGTGTTCCTTGAAGTAAGCTTCGTCAGCTTCCAACATACCGTCGTACCATGGCAACAACTTCTTGGCACAGTGGTCAGAGTGCATAACGACTGGGATACCGTAAGCTGGGGCAATAGCTCTGATGTAGTGAGCAGCAGCGACGGAACCTTGGATGGAAGCCTTTTGGCCCTCGTTGGAGACACCCTTACCGGCGAAGAAAGCAGCACCACCGTTGGAGGTTTGCAAGATGATTGGAGACTTAGCATCTCTGGCAGCTTCCAAAGCAGCGACAACGGTAGAGGAGGAGGTAACGTTGATAGCTGGGATAGCGAACTTGTGCTCCTTAGCGTAGTCGAACAAAGCTCTAACGTCGTCACCGACGATAACACCAGACTTTCTCTTCAAAACTTGTTGGACACCCATTGTGTAATATATATTATAATGTGATAGTGGTTTTTTTCTGTAAGTGAAAGGTACAATTGAAAAATAAAAAAAAAGATATATTACAGATAAAAGAATAGAGAACGGTCAAAGGAAGGTAAATATATATTTATTTATTCTTTATATATTACAAAAAATAGGGAAAAGGGAAAGAAAAAAAATTTTTCTTCATTGTAACACATGAGAGAGAGAGAGAGAAAAAAAAAAATTTTCTTTCTTTTCTTCTCAATTGCCTCTTCCATTCATGCGAGCAAACCACTGTATAGAGAGAGAGAGAGAGAGAGAGAGACAACTTTTATTGTATAGTACTATAGTTATAGAGTATAGAGACAGTAATAATCTATTAACACATTATCACCATACAATTGTTTTTAACTTGTTGAAGTCTCTTTTGAGTATATAGCACATAATAAAAGCTCTTGTGATGTATCTTTGTATTCACACACACAGAAGTTAATGGCTTCCACTGTGTGCGGGCTCTCCGATTATTGCTTTTTTTTTTTTCTTAGTATTGCTTTTTTTTTTAGCATTTATTTCTTTGTTGGGCTTCGATTGATTCTTCCGATTCCGAGGCACAGAAGGATTTCACATCTTCTTCTTCGTTCTTTCTTTTTTTTTTTTTCTTTCTCTTTGCTTAGAAGAAAAACAGGAATCCCAGAAGCTACAGTGTGGTGTCAAGATGTTCCTTTTTCTGTCCTCTGGAGATGGGGGGGGAACTAACCCTCTACTTCTTCGTTTTCCACTCTCACGAATTCAGGGTAATTATAGGAGAGGGTAAATTTTTAGTTGTATCACGTTTACGTATATCAGTATATTTGCTAGTCGTGACCCGGCCTTCTCTTGAGTTTTTGGGTTCCACCTTTCCGTTCAATGCTCCGGTACCGGCCACTTCTTTTTTTGCCCTGTGTGTGTGTGTGACATAAAGCGTGGTCGTATAAGGTGTTCTCTTATCTATCTTCTTTTTTTTTTCTTTTATAACTCTAAGAAACTGTCGTAGAATGGTTCGTTGTTTTTTTTTTGTTTTTTTTTTTCGAAAAGATTGACTCATAAGGACGTGAGTGGTTTTTTTTTTTATCTTTTTTCCACCTCATTTGTTTCCTTTTAGTGTGGGAGTATAAATAGGACTTGGTTTTTTGGATTTCCCTTCCATTCTTCTCTTTCTTTTCTGACTTTTTCTCGATTCGTCTTCGTTTTTTTATTTTCCACCTTTAGGAAATCTTGTTTTCTTTAAAAAAAAATTTTCTTTCTTGAATACTAGAAAGAAAGATAACAAGGGACACATTAACAAAGCATTTTTTTATAACAAATTTTATTTGATTTTTTGAGATTTAGGTAGAGACACGAAATAAACTACAAAAGAAAAAACAATGTCTTGCTAAATTTAATTTTTAAAAGAAAATTAATCCCAGAAATACTAATATTTTATTGAACAAAAATGCAATAAGAATATTATAAAACTTAAAAAGAAATAATCCCTTTTTTTTTATTATTATTACTATTATTATATTATACCCCTTTACAATGTGTCAGTGAAAGAAAAAAATTTTTATTTTTTTTTTTTTTTTATTAAGAACTATTTGAAATAAAATTAACTTTTTATTGTACGTTTTTTTTTTATTATTAATTAATCCAATTTATGAAATAAGAAAGAAAAAAATGATAATAATCTGTTGAAATTTACAAAAAAATTACTACTCCCTTTATGGTGAAGAAATAAAAAAAAAATACAATAACAAAATTCATGATGTCGTTAATACAACCCTTACTACTGTATTTTGAAATTTGAAGAATTTAAGAAAAAGAAAAAGAAAATAAGAAGCAATTATGAACATGTACGCCGCTAAGTCTAATAACGAATTATTTGTCAACGATGCCTCTGATAAGAAGGTCGTCGTTGGCGAATTAGTATTTGGTAGATTTAACCAAGATAACAACACTATGAACAACGATGGTTTAATGGATTACACTAACTCCATCCCTACAGATTTCTTTGATGCCGGTCTAGAACAACAGTTCGATAACAGCAAGGTCGATGAACTTGATGGTGATGTCGTGGATGCCTTTTTTGCATCTAGCACCGACTCCACCCCAATGTTTGACTATGCTGACGAACAATTGCTAGACGGTTCAAAGGATTCCGAGAATCCAGAAAACTGGACTTCCTTATTCGATGACGATGTTGAAATTAAGGCTGAGGATGTCTTCACTGCAGATGCTGCCATTGCAGATTTCTCAACGAACAACAGCTTCGGTGCTGATAACGTTAACCAAGTCGAGGAATCTAAACCAGAACCTGTTATTGCTATCAAGCAAGAAGAACGTTCTATGGCTCACAACCTTGTGCTTCCAGCAAAGACTTACTTGCCAACACCTGTTATCGAAGATGGTAAGCTAGACAACACAGTTACCAAAAAGGCCAACCGTGTGACCAAGAAGTCGAGCTTCTCTTTGCCTTCCGCATCGAGCTCGCCAGCTTTGTCCACTGCTTCTCTATCCTCTGCGAGGGAAGAGAAGATTGATCACTTGGGTGTTGTCACTTACCACCGCAAGAAGAGATCTCAACCTTTGACTCCTGTCATCCCTGAAAGTGATGATCCAGTTGCTATGAAGCGTGCTAAGAACACTGAGGCTGCAAGAAGATCTCGTGCTAGAAAGCTTCAGAGAATGAACCAATTGGAGGACAAGGTCGAAGACCTCTTAAAGAAGAACAGTGATTTGGAAAACGAAGTTAAGAGATTGAGAAGTCTGTTAGGTGAGTCTACTTAATTGTTAGGTCTCATAAAAATTAAAACTAATATTCATCTCTGTCTCGGAATTGTAATGAGAAGCTTCCTATATTCTCACCACCTGTTTGGGAAAGTTTAGTTAGTGCTTTTTATTTATTATTTTATTAACATTTTGCTTAATTCTTTTTTGTAGAGTAAAAAGCTCTATCGAAAGAAGGAACACTTATATAATTAAATAATACAAAAAATAAAATATAAAAAATCCATTAAAAGATCTACTCAGTGTACGTTTGGTAGAAGACGATGTAGAGGAATATTTAAGGGCGAAGTGTTTTTTTACGTATTGGAAATAATCCAAGTTAATATAGTTTCATCAGCTTACAGAATCCTCACTAGAGGACACAAAACTAAACTTATGAATCCCTCTGTTTTTTCTTTTTTTTTAATAATCATCTTGTCAAGTTCTATACATCTAGAGACCCATATTTTTTACTCATGCTTTCAGTAGGTTAGTAATCTACTGAATTGTACAATAAAAGGTATCGATAAGAAAAAATAAATGAAAAAGAAAAAAGTCCTGAGTATGAGAACCTCTGCTTTTTTTCGCACTTAAAATTACAGTATCAGTTCTCTAATCAAATCCATAATACTAGAACACAATTCTTATTCATATATATATATATATATATATGCATTTTTCCATATCTAAGACCAAGCACTTCTAACGGACAGTAATTGTCCCCTCCCTTCTTTATTTTTTAGTTGTTTTTTGGTGTTAATTATTATTTTTTCTTTAATTAAGGGTAAGTTTAAATTTATTTTCAAGCAGATAAATGCCGTAGCAAAAATATAAATTCTATTTTTTCCTCCAATTTTGTTGCTTAGGTAAACAAGCTTTTTTGATATATATGTTTTTAAGATTACGTAGTCACCCTGCTACAGGAATTTCTTAGTAATTTTCTTTTCTCATCAAAGCTGGGTAAATATATACAGATGTAAGTAATTCTGTGTGTTTGATTGCGTGTACGTGTAAGTGTACGTGTACGTGTACGTGTACTTTTTTTATTTTTGTTTTTTTCCCCCGTCTCCTGGTTGAGTCCCCCCCGCTACTCCCCACACCGCACTGCAGTAACTCCGACAGAGACATTCCTTGTAAAGAGCTTAATTTACGACGTTGGATTGATAACGTACAGAATTCTGAGACTGTATAGTAATATGTATTCAAAACATATCTATGTACTAGGAAGTTGTCATTTCAAGAAAACTTTAATGGGTTTGATTGAATTGCGTTTATCTCTTTATTATAGTGTTGCCCGTAAAACTTGTATGTATCCATTTTATCTGGTAAATCCTAACCCTCTCATATCTTTTATGTGGTTAAAATAAAGGACACAGAGAATGTCCTAATGTGTGCTGACTTACCTCCTTTTTTTCCAGGAAAATTTTTTTTTTTATTTACAAATCATATGACAAGACCTAGAACAACTACAACTACAACAAAAAATAAAATTTAAGTAAGACTATGATAGACTCACAACACTTTCTTTTGAGGTATCAACAATATAAGACCACTTTTTTTCTTCTATGCCTTCTTTTAGAAGATATCCATCCCTTTAACAAAACAACATTTTTGATGCAATCATATGATGAAAAGTAGAAGAAGAAGTGTTCTTATAAAATTTTAGATAACGTGGCCAGACCATTTTTTATAGAAGATCATTTCCTTTCTCAATCTTTTAAAATATTAGTTTTTTCCTTGTTAAAGTTTTTGAGGTCTATTGAAGGATGAAGAAAATCAAAAAAAATTGTTAATGGCCAGACCAAGGGTATAATACAAATATATCATAGAAGGTTAGTATTAAAAAAATAGACTTTTTCTGTTTATGTATACCTCTCGATATGCAGTTGTATTAAAGCCTCATGAGTTCGTATTAGAAGGTCCATACAAACAGCATATATCCTTATAAATCATACATCATAAAAAAAACAAGCTTTTTTACAAAAAAACAAAATTTTTTTTATCTTTTTTGTATTTTCACAAAAAGAACAACAATGTCAATTAAATTGTAATAACTCTCTGTTTTTTTTCTTTCTATCTCGATACCTCCTCTCGATCAACGATAAAATCAAGAAAGCAGTAAACTTTTTCTGTATTGTCCGTTTTTATTTCCTTATTTCCGTCAAATATTTATAAATGTCGAGATTCCCTTTTTTTCGTTCTTTAATTTATTGCTTTTTTTTATTTTTGATTTCACTTTTATATTTGCATTACAATTACTTTTTTTTCTTAAAATTAAGATTCATTGCCTTTTTATCGGTTTTTCTCTCTCTCTGTTAGGAAGTAAATAAATTATGTATACACGTATAATGGGGTCTTACTAAGGCTGATGTAATATCAAAAGAGATCAGGATACATCATTTTATCGTCTCTTGTATTCTCTATTGTCTCTTGTCTTCTCTATTCTTTCCTTTCTATTTCCTCAGTTTCGGTCCTCAGCCGTTCTTAGTAAGAGAACCCTTTTTTTTTTTTATTATATTTTCCACCTTTGCCGTCCTCGCTTCTATTTTACAAATTTGGTTTTTTGTGCTTGCTGCTCGCTTATCCCTTCCATTTTCCGATCGCGCGCATTTTGGAAGAAGAGGCAAATGTTGAAAGGAATCACTATTTTTTTTCTCCCGACGCATTTTTCCCAAAACACAAATTTTGTCCTAAAAAATGTCTGGAATACGTTTCTTTTCTTTTTTTTTTGTTTTCTTTATCTTTAGATCTAGGACACCTTTCTTTCTTTCTTTCTTTTTTTCTTTGCTCTTTAGCACACGTTTCCTTTTCTTTAACCAAAAATAGAGAACTGTATACTATTTTCGGCAAATCCCTTAATGTCCAAAAAAAGGAAAAAAAGATCACAAATAAGCAAAGAAAAAATGAAGGGAGAGGAAATATCTCATAATACTTTTGAAGTCCCACGTGGGGTTCTGAGTAATCCAGTTGTTTTCTTCCTCCTCTTCCTCTCGTTTCTTGGGATTTACGATGTCTTCTTTTTTTTGATATACAGACCCCTCTATTTTCTCTGTGTGTGTCTCTCTCCGCCCCCGAGAAAAAAAAGGTGTGACACCGACATACGGGTAATAGCTCTGGATTCACAATTTATTTTCATTTTGGTTTTAAAGTTTTATTTTTGTCCTTAAGTTTCTGTGACAGAAAGTTTTTTTTTTCTCTTTCCGTTTTGTCGTTCCTGAAAGCCAAGCTACGGAATATTCTGAGTCAGAACGGTATCGACCGGATATGTGTGTGTGAGAGAGTAAAATTTGTTGAGAGGAATTTTCTTTAACTGCGGAGATTCTCTCTTACTCCACTGGCTATAGCCCTCTCCCCTCCCCCCCCCCTCTTCTCACAAACATTTTTATTTTTCTGAATTACAGTAGCACTAAACACAGAAAAAAGTGGTGCACTTTTGTACGTCAATTTAAGAGCAATGTCGTTTCTTCTTCAAAAAATATTCATTTTTCATTGTACTTTTCTATTGTTCTTCGAAACAAAGGGTCTCTCTCCTTTTCATTCTTTCTTTTTTCTACTTTGCAAAATTTCTACAATGCGAGACGGATGTTAGAACGGATATTATAGAAGCAGACTCAACTTTTTTTTTTTTTTTATTATTTATTTTTACTATGTATGATGGTATTTTGGTTTCTTTTTTCTTTTGAGAATAAGGATGTTATTGTTTTTTTTTTTCGATTCGATATCGTTTACATTTTGCATGTGTGTAGGACATACGTTGTTTTTAAAAGGTAGTACATACGTTGTTTCTAAAAGTTGGTACATACGTTGCTTGTATGAAAAGGTATTACATACTTTGCAGTTAAAAGTAGACAACTAACAAAAGACAACATAGTAATAATCACCCTCACTGCAAACTATATTTTGTTTTTTGTTGTTGGTTTTCTTTATCCACTGGTTGCACTTCTCTCTCTCGCTCACCTCCCCCCTCCCCTTCATCCCTTTCTCTACGACATATTCTCTGTGCATGTGTATCATCTTATATAGATTATCTTCTCTTGCCTTCAACAGTTTATCTGTTGGCAACAAGAAAAAAAAAAAAGAATTTTTTTTAAACAGTTAGAAAGAACGAAAGAAAAAAAAGAAAGAGAAGAAGGTTGTTTTCCCTTTTTTTTTTCTCTATTTATTTTTAGTAAATCTTTTTATTCCGTAGACAAATAACCGTACAAGGCACTTGGTTTCAGGGGAAGGGGGGGGGAGACGGTTTCTCTTTTCCCAAAATGGGTTAATTTTTCTTTTTCTTAAATTATTATTTTGTTCCTTTTTTTTATCTGTTCTCCATTGATTACGTGTGGGATTTGGTGATTGTCTCAAAAATAGAATAAAATGGATTTTTTTGTTTTTCTTACTGATCTCTATATTTTCTACATAACTTTCTGTAAATCTCAAATACGACTGTTCCATCTCGACGGTTTCTAGGCATCGGATAAAGGCTACAAAACCCGGTGATGGCATTGTAAATTACTAAGAAGCTTACGCAACATACATGACCAGTAGGGTTGGGTCAATTCCAATTAAACTTTGTTTTTTCTTTTTTCCCTCTTCACGGTTTTGTTGTCTCAATTTGTGGGATGGGTTGAACCAGTTATTAAAAATATCTCTTTAACTCAAATAAGAAAAAAGGAAAACACACACACAAACACAGTACGTTAAGATGTAGGGGGGAAATTTTATGTTACGTAAAATTATTGATAGGGATCATACATACACTCTCGTTCTCTTATTCCGTGGACAATTTTTTGTTTGTTTTGTAAGAAAAAAGGAACATATACACAAACAAACATTAAAAGAACAATAATTGTTTAAGAGATGACGCTAAAAGAGGGGTTATTTACCAGTGAACCCCCTCCCCGCCCAAAAGAAGTGTTGGTTTTTTTAGAAGGAGGAAGATGAGGGGGAAGGAAAAGAACAAGAAACCAGTGTTGGTGGTATGGTTGAAAGAGTTGAGAGAGAGAGAGAGAGAGACAATTCCAAATACGTATCTAGCATGGGGAAAAAAAAATTAATTATTGTTCTATCTTTTGCTTTCTAAAATTCACATACCAACTGCCAGTATTGTACAGTAGTTCGTTTGCGGTCGCAGATGTGTGAACAGGTTTGTAACAGAAATACAACTAAGAAAATAGAGCTCTCTATTGTTATTACGTTCAGGATATCTTTTACGAGAAGTGTACTTCTATTTTTTATTTGTAACAAGACTACTTCTTTCTCTGTCTCATACATACAATAGATTTTACCAATCTCGTTCTTTTCTATTCAACTGATTTTGGTAGCCAGCCATAAAAAACAGAACAAATAAAATAAAATCAAAATCAAAATCAAAATTATGTAAGGTACCATCATGCCATCTCTTTCTTTTCAACTTCTTCTACTTACATTTTTTAACGGATGAAAGCGAGTGAATAGAGAGATTCATGTTAAAAAAAAAAAAAAAGGCTAATTCTCGGATTGCAGAAAAGCAAGAACACCAAAATCAAAACCAAAAAAAAAAAAAAAAATAAAAATAAAAATAACGTAATAGTCTAAACTTCCCTCCCTGCATTGTTCCTCTGTAGGATGACGGCAAGAAGGAAAACAGCTCGTATTTCCTGCTTTGTCTCGGAAATTAGGACAAATAGAGGAACAAGAACGAAGTAGAAAAAAAATTTAAAGACAAATAAGCAATTTTCTCTATATGAGAGAAAAAAAAGGAATGATCCAAAGAAAATTCAGTACAAAAGCAACTTTTGTTGTAGTTGACAATTAGTTTGACACGTTTTCTTTTTTTGTTTTGTTTTGTTTTGTTTGTTGTCCTACAGTGCTATTGAAAACAAACAAACAACAACCATAAGAACAAAATGTACAGATTACATCCACAGTTTTGTGTTTATTCTCACTTTCTCTTTCTAGTATGAGATTTTCACAAAGAGGCAGAAAAAAAATTGGGGCGGTAAGAAATCCCGTAGTACCTGTATTTTTTTTCTCTTGTCCCTTCCATGAAGCAAGCATCATATTTTAGAAGAACAACAAAAACAATAACTCCTTCTATTTTTTTCTGTGCGACGATTTACAGTAATTGGAGTGAGGGAAAGAAAGAGGGTTTTTTTTTTTTAATTGTAAAACTAACATTCGAAGGGGGGGGGGGGGGGAAGAGGGGAGTTCGCGAAGAAGAAAGAAAGAAGGTGAGGTATAAGAAATTCTATAATGTTACCACTACCCTCTCCTGACTGCTGTGGTTTCTATGCCTTTCTACCTTAAGATTACCTAAGTTTTCCTTTTTCTTTATAATTTGTTTATTTTATTCTTTTTTTTTTTAAGAGAAGTGTCGAAAAATTGTATTATCTAAACATTTTCCTGCCAATCATAAACTAAAAAAAAAAATCCTTACAAACGCAAAACAACAAGGTCTCGATTCTCCTTTTTTCTTGCCTATGGGAACTTCTTACCAGGCTGTTATTTTTAGACTCTCTTGTGTAAGTTAGTGTATATTCCCATATCTCTTTCTTCTTCCCTTCTTATTTCCTTCAGAATCATAGAAATAACTTTTTATACTGGCATTTCTTAGAAATTGAAGATAAAAAAAAACACTTTTTTAGGTTTAGTTCTTTTTTGTTTTTCTTCTTCTTCTTCTTCCACAGATTAAATAGCCGATCGGAAGGTTTTCTTTTGTTTTTGGTGTTGTTTGTGGGTTTCTATCACCCACAAAGGCGATTAAGAAGAGAACAAAAAAAGAAAATAAATGCACAGTACAAGGCAAGACTCGAGATGAGGAGAGAGAGAGAGAGAGAGAGTGTGTGTGTGTGTGTAAGAGATAGAGAAAGAGGGTAGGAAGAAGGAGGGCGGAGGAAAAGTGAATCCTTTTTTTTTTTTTCTCCCTTACTCTCCCTATTTTTTTTTTTTTTTTTTTTTTTGAGTGTTCCGAGGAAGTGAACTAGTGTGATTAGTAGTCTTGTATAATACAATGGGAAACAATACAAAATGTTTTCTCGGGTGAGGGAGAAGGTTAAAAGGGGAGAGAAGCAGAGAGATAGAGAGATAGAGAGAAGGGCTGTCGCATTTACTTGCAAGCGCCAGTCCTCTCTCTCTCTCTCTTTCTTTTCTAAGTAAAGATGTGTATTTAGTTTTTGTCTTTAAATGCTGAGTTGTTTTCTTTTCCACTCACTAAATAGCAAGGGAGGACCAAGATAGAGAAATAAAAAATCACGCGTAGCTTAGAACAATCTATTTCTCTTCCCCTCCTCTCTATTTCCATTGACTATTGGAATATCTATATGTGAAAGTTAAGAAAAGGAGAGAGAGAGAGAGAGAGAGAGAGAGAGAGAGAGATAGATAGATAGAGAGAGAGAGATAGATAGATAGAGAGAGAGAGATAGATAGATAGAGAGTTGTGTATGAATAACAACCATATCTGGCAAGTAAAAAACAAATGATAACAATACAACCTTCTTCTTCTTCTTCTTCTTCTATTATTACTCCGACTTTGTTAGTGGGCTTATGCAAAACAACCCTCTTGAAAAAAATATACGGTACTATTTGTCATGATTTTCCTGTCACAAAACCTTGCATCTAATTTTTGTCTCTATTTTAGACTAACATATAATCCACACACAATACCCTTTTTCCCATTTTTTGTTTTTTATTTCCATCCCTTAAAAAAGAAAAAAGCCAAAAACAAAAAAAAAAAACACTAAAAAAACAAAACAAAATCTACAACAATTATGTTTTTCTCTGCCTGTAGTGCAGAAAACAATTGCAGGGTTCTAACAACAATAGTAAATAGTAACAACAATACAAAAAAAAAAAAGTACAAGGGAGGGACAAGTACAAAATGGAAACCGATCCAACAACAACAACAACAAAAAAAATAGTATATATAGATTAGAGTATTCCATGTTTCCTTTGGCATTTTTTTTTTCTTTGATAATATATGACTGATGAATTATTAAGAAAAGGAAACAGTCTCCATTTCACAACAGTTTTTATTTTATAATTCTTAGATAACAACTTCCTTTCCTTTATTTCATGCATTCTTTTTTTTTTATTTCCTTGTTTGGGTTCCATTGAAATAGAAAGAAAAAAGGAACCTTTTTTTTTAATTTACTTATCTTCCCCTTAATTTTCCTTTATGTGTCTTTTTATTCTTGATTCTTCTAGACTGTTACTATTTAACTTAAATTTTTTCTTTCTTTCTTGCTTGTATTGATCTACATAGGCAAACGCATTGTTAATTTAAAGAATAAAATAGTATTAAAGTCTAGAAGCAGCAGACTTTACATTTTAACATTTATAATCGGACTTTTTTTTATTTTCATTTATAAGAGATCTAATCAGAGGGAAGTATAATTAGAGCAATAAAGAAAAAAAAGAAGAGAATATAAAAATTACTTTATTTCTCATTATTCTTTGTTCTTTTTTTTTTTGTTCTTTCTTTCTATTTTTTTCATTTTCATTTTCTTCATTCACCCCCATTCAACTTTGGTTACCAGCTGATTACCAATTTTTTTATTTTACTATACTGTTTTATTATTCATTTTGATTTTAAATTTTGTTAACGGAATAAAATTAACCTTTCACTCATCATATTGGAACCAATACACGGCATCATATCTGTCAATTTTCACAATATCAAACAAAAAATATCAGGATACACTAATAAAAGATAATAAAAGTAATAGATTGTCTCTTTATTTTACTGGTTGTTATATTAATTTGTGTTTTCAAATTTTACTTTTCTTTGAAAAAGAAGAAGAAATCAAAAAAAAAGAAGATTTCAAAAAAAAGCTTTATTTTATAAACAATTAAGACACCGACATCAAAATAGGGTTTTTTTCAATTGTTTATTTAATAGAAAATATTATAACTTCTCTTCTTTTACTCATCACGAAAAAAAAAAAATAACAACAGGAAGAATCTAGAACTATTACCTTCCTTCTTCTCTTAGTTATTTTATCTTCATACTTTTTTTGTGTTTTGAGATAAACATAAGAACTGTTTTGATAAGAAGGAAAAAAAAGCATTATTTCAAATTGTATTTTAATCTTTTTGATTTTTTTTATCATCCTGCATAAAGGCAAGAGATCTAAACAAAGAAGGAGATTTAAACTAATTCAAGGACAATAATCAGTTTTTTTTTTTATTTTTTTTCATCTTTTAATCAATCACCTTACGTGGCTTTATCAAGAAAAAAAAAATCGAGATCCCATCTTTTTATTTTTATCATTATTTTTTCCCGTTTTTCCCGCTGTATCCGATAAGAAATACAGAGAAAGTAATTAACCGAAAAATAAGATAATAATAATTTCAATAAAAAAAAACTCAAACAAGATAATATTATAGTACCGTTTTTCTTTGTTTTTGCCTTCTATTATTTGGGTTAATTATTTGAGATATTTTATTGTCCAAAAGATAGAATAAAAAAAAAACGAGAAACAAAAAAGTATTATATCAACAGCAAGACAAAAAAAACACGCATACATATCACAAACCCAACAAGTACTAAACAAATAAGCGTTTTTTTTTTTTTTTTTTTTGTTTTTTTCCCTACTTAAAATAATATAAAAAGTAAGGAAAAATATTATCATCGAAAGAAGTAAACCGACAGATCTAGTTTCCTTCATAGTGACAAAGAGAAAAAAAAAAGGAATAATATTATTAAGCAATTGACTCATCTTCTAAGAAAATTTTTTTTTAAATTTTTTATTTCCAACATACTTATTTTTTTTCGAGAAGCTAAGAACACCTTCTAAAGAATAGGCAAATAAAGAATTAAAAAAAATTTTTTTTATTAGAGATTCAATCCAATTCTTCGCATTATTTCATTTTTCTTTAACGTCATCTTAAGCGATAAAGAAAGGGAATTGTTTGCATTTTTCTTTTTCTTTTTCTAGTTTTTTTTTTCTCCCTCTTTATTTCCTGTTATCTAAATTTTTTTTCTTAATAAGAAAAATAAAAATCCGAAATAAAGTCGTAAGAAAAAAAATAAAAAAAAAATTTAAAACAAAAAGGACCCTTCGGCTTACCTCATTAGCTAATATTATTTTTTTTTTTTGTTTTTCCCACACTTTTCTGTGTTTCTTTTTGGTGCCCTCTTTTTTTTTTTTTCCCACCCCCGTTAGACTACCATCTCTCTCTTTTTAGGGTCATCCCTCCAGGGAGAAATATATCGATCTGGAATCTAAAGAAAACCTTAGCTAAGTGTCATTTTCATTTTCATTTTGATCTCTTTCTGTTGAGCTCAAAATTTTGCTCCCGCTTCATTGATTGTGTGATTTTTGATATATTTTTGATATATTTTTATTCTATTTTTCTCTGCTTACTCTGCATTCTGCACACACTATTCCGTGCACCTACAACAGAAAACAGCGTAGATAGACCCTCAAGAGAACAGAAACATCCGAACGGAAGAGAATCACTCAAGCTTTCCTTCAGCCTGATCTTTGGAGTAAAGAAAGATTCATAGAAAACCGAGCAGGAAAAATCCAACCACAGAGGAAAAAAAAAATAAAAAGATACAACAGCATTTGAAAAAAAAAAAAAAAAAAAGAAATTTTTTTTATTCTTTGTCCACTACGCACACACACAATTTTTTTTGTACTTTCCTTTTTAACACGTCTAAGAGATCACGCAGGATAACTGAAAAATCGCGTGGAAAATAATCCAGAAAAGGAAAAAAAAATACACACACAAAAAAAACAAACAACAGGAACAAATAACGAAGACAAAGAATAACAAAAACAAGAAGAATCAAGAATATACAGAAAGAAAAAAAAAAAAAGAAACCATTAGACAAAGATAAACGAAGGTATTGTTTTATTCTCTCTTTAAAAATCTCTATCTAACTGCGGACAAAAAAGAAAGAATAAGAAACTTCAATCGATTTTAGTTTTCTTTTTTTTCTTCATCAACCCATTGCTTAAGAATATAATTAATAGGGACATTTTTAACAATATTTTGTTTTTTTCATAAAGAAAAAAAACAAAAAAATTCCTTGGAAATAGAGAGCTGTTTTTTTTTTTTTTCGTTCTCTCTGATTTCATTTACTATTTTTCTTAAGGTGTTTAACAGCGACTCTTTTTGTTTGCTTGCTTTTCCTTCTACTGCTTTTTGTTTTGTGAATTAATCCTCTCTCCCTCACATTTATCTATTTTATTTTATTTTTTTTTCGCTTCCCTTTAAATCCTCTGCATAGTTGAATAAAGGAAAGAAACATAGAAGAAGAAAAAAAAAAAGAAATTATATCCAGTATATGCAAAGTTAATTAAAGGGCGAACTAACAAAAACTTGTGTGTTATTTTTTTTCTTTGGTATTTCTTTGATTTCATAATTAAGAACCAAAAAAAAGGGAACCAACAACAACAACAAAATAATAATAAAGGATAGTGGAAAGGAAAAAAAAAAGAATACAAAAAAAATTAAAAAAAATTTCTTTTATTCCGATTTATAATATCCAGGCAATTTGTTTTTTTCAATATTTCTCTAATTTTTTCTTTCCTTTCTTTGAAACAATAGAAAAAAGAAGAGTTTGCCTTTATTTTTTTTTCCCTCTTTCTTTCAGGTAAGAATACTAACGTAAGCTGGTATATTATATTCTTAATTTTTTTTTTAAAGAAAAAAAAAAAAATACCAAGTACGATAAAAAAAAAATAAAATAACAATAATAATCTAATATTATTATTTTTGCTACTTTTATTTTAAATTAGAAGAACAAATTTCTAAACATTATTCAATCGTGCTTTTATTTCACCTACCTAATTTTGACATTAAATTGACATCAAGAAAAATCAACTTTGGTGACGTCAAAAAAAAAAGTGAGAGAATAAATCATTACAACTCATAAGGAATATTTTTTTCCAATTGAAAGAATTGTAAAGCTGTGAAATAATACTGGCATTGTTCTTTAATTTTTCTTAAAAAAAAAAAATTAAAGAATCCAACCACAAATCAAAGCAAACAAATACTTTTGTTACAATAATAATAAAAGAAAAGAAGTTCTTTTTTCAACAACCTTAATAAACCACTAGCCAAAATACTGGGGATCAAACTTCGAAGTCGGGTACTTTTTAGAAAACAATTGAAATGGATATATCACCGACGTTTAAAGGGTATATCGAGGATGAGAATGATGCGTTGCTGATATTACAGGCCACGCTTGATGGGAAACTACAACAGATTCCTAGGAGACCATACGAGATCGAAAGACCATACTTAATTGTGTCGGGTAGTATATTCGTATTTGTCGAGGAAATCTCAGGCATTAAGAGATGGACAGATGGCATTTCTTGGTCTCCATCGCGGATTACAGGAAAATTCCTAGTGTACAGAGAGCTGGATAAAGGTAGTGGACCCGGCCACTCCAACGATCTGGAAATCAGCTCCACTAGTATGAGATACTCAGGTCTGATAAAGAAGACTATTTCAGTGAAACTCAAGAGAGCTCCATTTAATTTATTAGAGAATTTTCATATAGTGTCATATTACACAATTGATGACGTTAAGGACAAAAGAATAATGAGCCCGAAGAACTTAGTCTTCTTCAATGATGTAGTTCCATCTCCAGAGCTAATTCAAGCAATGGAGAACACCACGCTCGGGAACGTCAAGACATCCTCTTCATCAGGGACGTCGTCCAGTCATAAGCTAACCCCATTGTCAGCCAACGAAACTTTATCTTCTGGTCCAATGAGGAACATTCATCAAATGCAGCCACCAGGTAATTCATTACCTATGAATGGACCTATTGGCAATATCGGTTCACACTATTATGTGGCTGCCAGTGGCCCTCCATCATTCGGTGCCACAAGTGGCTCCTTCCAAACCATAATTCCAAATTCCATGCAGCGTAATAATAGCAATCCCAACTGTAACAATAGTAACGATAAAAACAACTTCGGTGTTAGAAATAGCAATATTGGCTCCACCGGTGCAGTTTCTGTAGATCAAAATATGCCCGGCCTACCTACCAATTCAAACAACAGCTATTATTACACCTATGTACCGACAAATGTCCAACAAAACCAAAGCGCATCGTCATCTCCACAACCAATGCTAGTCAAAACATCAGGATCTATGAACAACGCTAACGTCATGCTTGATCATGTTCAACAGTCCAGTGGTGGCAGTAAGTCAAACAGTACACATAATACGGGTAACAGCATTTCAGGAAGCGGAAATTTCAATTCCATGCCACCAATAAACCCTTCATACTATTATCAGCAGTCATCGAATTCAGGTAATCCTAGGACCAATACCGGACAATATCCAGCAGGTATATCAAACCCTCAATACCACGAAAGTGGCAGTGGTAACAATTCATTGCCTGGCATACATGGCCAATCTTCCAACGTCCTTCCTTATTTTCAAGGAGGATCTAACGTTAGCAGCTCTCAAATTTACACATCTATTCCACGAAATTATACACCTACTGACGGGTCACTGAATCAAACAGGTATTGCTAATTATCATAACTACCAGTCTGTGGGACAAGCTGCATCCACCACTGGTATTTTGAGCAGTAACAACAACGGTAACGCCCTTTCAAGACAGAGCAGTAATAATATCACACAACAGCATCAAGCACCACAAGCATCAATCTCATATTCTCAGTCATTTACACAAACACCAAGCATGTATCAACAATATTATTCGACAAATCAACAAGCATATAGTCCAAGCATTGAAAAAGGATTCAATAAATTAGGAAGCGCCACAAACATGTCCCAACAGGTCCACTCTCAAAACAATCCACAAGGTTTAAGTAGTGGTCCAACTGTAGCATCAAGTTCACAAACCCCGGGTGCTCTCCCTTTTATATCATCCACTGGTAGTACCCACTCCTCACATGTTATGCCAGTTCCAAGCACAGCAGCTACGACGCCATCTACGATAAATTCAGTAAAGACACCTTCATCAGGTGGTATAAACTCATATCCAATAATGCCACTTGACCGGCCTTATCATTATCAAAACTCCAATACTCAAGGTGGTAGCACTTCGGAGACTAATCGCTACAACCAGTGAGGTGTTTTCATTTAGCTTACACCATGGAATCACTTGAATGTAACCTATTCAAAAAACAAGAATATGAAGAAAAAAAAGAAAAAGAAACTCTACCTTTTTATTTCTACTCCCATTATTAATAATCAGCAAGTTAAAAAAGAAATATTGGGATGCATCGGATTGTTATTATTATTAACAGAGCATTTTCCTCCTCTTTTTCTCCAAAATCTATACTTACTTTTCATTGTCTATATTCAATCTAATCTGGAATTGGAGTACAAATAAATGGAAAAACAGGACTTGGAAAATTATATAGTAACTTTGTTTTCTCTACTAAAAATTCAATTTAGTTTAATTTTAGTGCACACTGAGGAAATAATAAAAAAAGAGAAGTGTTGTAATAAAAAGACATTATATTTACAGGATAATATATTTTGTAGAATTATCAAGAATAAATTCCTGGTGTATTTATTTATTTATTTTTATATTATTTGTGTTTTTACTGTTTTTTTTTATTCATGTTCTATTTTCTTCTCTAACAATATACCTTTCTTTATTTTCCATTTCATCTCATTTTTCAACTATATATATCCCCCC